>JANHGB010011658.1:3290-50173 GCA_026283785.1 Coracopsis vasa | reverse complement strand
TGACTGTTTGGTTTGGTTTGTTGTTGGGTTTTTTTTGGTTGTTGTTTTTTTTTTTTTTTTTTTTTTGGGGGGGGTGTGTGGTTTGGAGGGTTTTTTTTTGTTTTGTTCTGCACCATCAATAACTCCAGATCACACTTTTAAAGGACAGGGAAATTGTTTGGAAGTTCTGAGGATAAAAAGTTCTCTGCCTGTGTTGCAAGCCATTATTTATACTAGAGTAAATGATTTGGCAGGCTTCATCTGTTGGCTGGCTGACAGAGCTTTTCAGTATAGTGTTGCGACCGTATAGCATTAATTCAAAAGATTGAGATCTGCACAGACTACCTAAAAGGTCTGTCAGGTGGAAGAAGATGGGTATCAGGAGAGCAGTGTGTTGAGCTATGGAAGTATGTGAAGGGTTGATATGGGACAAAAAGTGTTTTTCTGTGAATTGCACTCTGCCTTGTGCCAAAGGCAAAGCTCCATCCTTGGCTCTCTTCCTGAATTACCAGTGTGACACCGGGCAAGAAGGAATAATTCATATACAAAGGGATGAGGCTGCAGAAACTAGTATTGTCATATTTCCATAATTCAGTTTTATCCTTTGTATTCTTTTAATATATCATTGAGCCTGTTTGGATGGCTTGAAAGGAAAGACTACACTTCTATTTTTATTAACAATAGGAGGTCTCATTTAGGAGAGGTGATACCATATTACTAAACTGTAAACAAATCAATGCAATTGAGAGATCTATATACCCTATCTTGTCCTTCTGTGTTACTGATAATTCAGAGGTTCATTTAAAAGCAAAGCCAGCAGGATCCAGACTAAGTTTATGTGGGCTTTAAATTAAAACAAGCAAATGTAAAGAGAACAAAACAGAAAAAAAAAAAGCCTTTGAAAAGAATAAAGTCTCTCCAGAGGCAGTGATGGTATCTATAATTAATAATAACTGTGATGGCATTTATTCTCAGGGAAGGGCACATGGTGCTTGTATCCCCATTCAACGTAATAAAAGATAAGAAACTTGGAATTTTATTAGTCACTTACTTGCTTTTGTTCAAAATGATATATGGACACTATCCACTTGATGACTGGAGGAGTATCAATAGAAGGAAAGGGAATCAGTGGATAGCTGCTTGGGAACATCCTCTTCTTAGACTTCTTTATAAAGAACTATACACCTGCATGAAAAATGTGTACAAGCAGCTGAAGAATGCACTCAAAAGTTTCCAACAACAAAGGGTTAGGCAGCTATTTTAAATTACTACTCTATACTTTCTCCTTCATGTCTCAGAATTGCCTGAGATTTCCAACGGAAATTTGGCTTTCAAAAGTAGGGACATTTGTTTCTGACAGATAATACGTGATTATTCTTTAAAAGACTGTTTTACTGTGTTTGTGCACAAGATGGCTAAATTCAGGCTGCACAGAGCATCTCACTTCTGGGATTCCCTGCCTTCTCTATGCCAAATATAAAAACCTTTGAAGTCCCAGTGTACCGTTGTACATTAGTTTGTATACAGAAAACAAACAAGAAAAAGAATACTCAAACCCCTGAGCAATCAGTAATACTTTCAGAAAATTAAGCTGACTCAAATTTAGAGTCACCAAAGGGTTCAGACCATTAGATGTGAAAATAAGCTTTCCTTCCTGCATCCATCAGTCTAGGCTGTTACGGAGGCTGACCTCTGAATAGGTCACCTTCAAGTAGCCAGGAGGGAATTTAGCTAATAGATTTTGCAGTTTAGGATTACACACTCTAACACTTTATGGATTTCTGCAAGAACATATGTGCTGTTGATTATATATTCTGTTTCTTGCCCTTTACCCCAACTCTTTAGCTGATCTTTTGCTACCCAAACCTCTAACTCCCTCCTTTCTTCACCTTTATTCTACACCACTGCATTTACACTTCTTAGTAGAGTACTGCACCCACATCTGGCTCCCTGGTACCTGGATCACAGCATGGGGAGTACTGAGAACAAAAAAAAAGCCCACAGTGTAAGAGGCCAACACTAGTTATTGTCAATACTTGTTTATCAGATGGACTTAAGTGTAGACAGCGCCTGGAAAGGTTTACCTTTGTAAGCTTTACAGTTAGATGGGAGTGAACAGAAGGAGGAAAGATAAAAAGCGTTACTGGCCCAACAGCAAGCACAGACTTTGAGAAAATTCAGCCTGGAACTAAAAGATTCAAATCTTAAAAGAAAAGACGAAAAAAGAAAAGAGAAGGAAAGGGAAAGGGAAAGGGAAAGGGAAAGGAAAGGAAAGGAAAGGAAAGGAAAGGAAAGGAAAGGAAAGGAAAGGAAAGGAAAGGAAAGGAAAGGAAAGGAAAAAAAGAAAAAAAGAAAAGAAAAAAAAGAAAAGAAAAGAGAAGAAAAGAAAAGAAAAGAAAAGAAAAGAAAAGAAAAGAAAAGAGAAAAGAAGAAAACAAACAAACAAAACCAACCAGCCAAACCAACCCAAAACAAAACCAACCTAAACTAGTTTTTTCTTGGAACTTCATTCCTATATGGAAAGGATTATATAGTATTATATAGTATATGTCTGCCCACTACAGCATGTCATTCCAGTTCTTTCACTAGACAGATCTTCACAAGACACATTTTATGCCTAAAAAAATTCCTTTGTCGTGACCTAATCTTTACTTCCCAGGGATTCCTGTAGCTTCTCTGTAAAAATTTGACACAACAGGCTTGTAACATCCTCTCTCTGTAGTAAGTCAATTGCAAATGTTATTAGGAGGTAAGCAGAAGAAACCCATATATATATCAAACAGAAAGGTAAATCCTGCTTCTGACAGTCATCCTCAGTTCATTCTCATTATGCTTAATTGAGCAGCCATTTGAGATACAGGCTGCAAAGGCTACTGCTGCGTTGTAGCTAGTGTTCAAGAGTTCAGTTCTATTTGATTGATATTAAACAGTTTTTTTAATGTCCTTCCCTTATAATTGAAAGTGAATATAATAAGTTGCAGCATTTTAAAAGTTCTTTAATAAAATTCTGCTGTGTTTTCTTCATACTGATAAATCTGTTTTCTAGGCTTTCAAATTCAGTTCTGCTAAATAGTTGTATTTAAACACTTTTAAAGGATAAAGTTCTAGCTCCTTTAAAGTAAGACCTCTCAAATCTTGAGATAAATGCAATCAAAAGATAAGGGGAGAGAGCAAGCAATTTGAGGTTTTCTGTAGAGTTATTCTTTTCAGATTTCTGTGCTGTACTTATATGTGGAGTAGTTTTTTAAGGAACAAACCTAAACCATCTGGTAGCATAATACTTGGTTAGAGCTTCATGTCTGTGTACTGGGTACACAGCTTTGATTTACACAATGTCTTTCTGAAGCAAATGAGATACACAATGCATAATTCATGATAGTATGTCTTAGCAATGGATGGCTGTCTCAATTCTGATGTTAGAACCATTTTCCGTTTTCAAAAGATTGTGACTCTGTAGAAGCATGATTACAGTTAAGTGCACAGATGAGTGTCAGATATAATGAGAGGTTGTATCTTGGTCTTACATCTCTCTTCTGAGCATGTTGTTTTAGAGCAGCCATAAGCTGCAGGCCTTCATGTCAGGTAATGAAGCGTGCGTGACTGACATTACCAGTGTGACTGGAAAAAACTATGATATTTGAGTGGAGTTTGTTCTGGTGCTTTGGACATTAAAAAGAAACAAACCACCAAACAAACAAAAAAACCCAGGTTTTAATTGTGTTAAAAAATCATAGCTTTAGAAACCTAGAAGTTCATAGCTTTTTAGTGTGAGCCATGTTACTTCATAAATGGGTTGTTCACCTAGTTCATGCCACTTACTAACCCTAACATTCCATTTAGTCTGAGAAGCGTATATGAGGCTTGAAATAGTTGGAGAGATGCATTTTAGGGCAGATGTACTTTGCACTTGAACTGCCTCTTGGCTGGCAGTTCCATAGAGGGAATGATTCCCGCCAGTATGCTTTTGCGTTGATCCTAAGACTAACTTCAGTGACTGTTGATATACGTGTAACACTGAAGTGGCACTTATGAGGGTTGTCCCAGTTGTTCAAAAAGTGTGATGCAGATGCATTTCCTTGTGGAAAGAAGGGAATACTTTCCCCTCCCCCCGCTATTTCTAGGACTATATATTTTCTCAGCGAATCAGACTGTTTCCTCTCGTGATCCCTCTCCTCTCTAGATGGTTTTTCATAATGTGCCTGTTCGCTCCAGTGATGGGAACACCTATAACAAATGTGCTGTTCATGCCTTCTTTTGGATTATTAATGGAGTTGTTACATAAAATATATCCAAACTCTGAAAAACGCAATAGTCTAGCAGATTAACATTCAGACTCAATATATTGCAGTGCCCTTCAGTATGTTTTGTCATCAGCTGCAATGACATGGTCTTCATTACTTCCTTATTGTCTATAACATTTCCCTGTATTTTTCTTATCAAAGATAGTTTTAAAAAGCAGCCCTGTAGTTGAAATAGTTCAGAATCATCATTAATGTTACCTTTTTCTTCATGAAGGGTTGCACAGTGGCAACCCTGTAAATCCTTTATTTAAATTAAGTATGGCACAAGCAGCAGTGAAAAGGGTTTTTTTTCCTAGCCCCACCCCAAGCTATGAACAACTTTGAGGGGCAATTCCCCAAGCCTGTTTAGTCTTTGGATTCTCTCATGAAATTGCTTACAAGACTGCAAATTAGCTTGGTTATAACCATGAGGCAGATGGCTTGTACATGAATTCAGGAATACCTTTGCCACTTGTTAATAAAAACCTTTTGAAGTCATCAAAGTTAGCAAATAGAGGTAACCTTGTGCTTCTAACACTAACATTTTTGTATTAGCTATTGCCTTTTTTAATGTTCTGCTCAAATATATCCTGCTTATTTTCCCTTTTTATTCAAGGAAATGTTTGGGACGTGGCTGTTTCCTATTTTTGCAGCATCTAGAAAAATGAGTCTCAGAATGTTCAATAAAAGGAAGAAGTTCTTTACTGTGGGACTGGTGAGGCACTGGGACAGGCTGCCCAAGGAAGTTGTGAATGCTCCATCCGTGGCAGTGTTCAAGGCTGGGTAGGATGGGGCTTTGAGCAACCCAGTCTAGTGGAGGGTGTCCCTGCCCATGGCAGGGGTTTGAACTGGATGATCTCGAGGTCCTTTCCTAATTGTTCTATGATTCTATGATTCTATGTTGAATGGGGTTTCTCTTCTAGTAGAATAACATGGATTTCAGAGCATGCAACATGTAAAATAATAAGTTTCCTAAGGTGCATCAAAGAAAAAAATAATCTTACATTATATGGCAAATATGAAAGAATAATCCCCAGAGGGACCATCTTTTTCATCCTCTTGTCCCAGCTGTTCCTGACAGTTATTTCAAATCTGGTAAGTAGCTCCAGTGATGGAAATCTCACAGCCTCAGTCTAATTTAGTGCTTAATTGTCTTTACAGTTAAAGGTTTTACTAATGTCTAATCAAATTTGAGACTTAAATTTAAGATTCTTACTTAATGTTCTATCCCCAGTGTACATCAAAACCAAGTTACTTGCTCTTCATGTGCAACGTCTATGCAAATGCGTAAGGCATCTTGCTCGTGTTTTAAGTCATCCAAAGAGCCCTTTCTCTTCATATATTATTACTTCATTTGTAATCAGTCTCTTTCCCGTCAAATGTTTGTATTTTGGACTTTGAAGACATGGTGTCTAAAATTCTTCATATATAGCATTTTTATATATGAAATTCTTAATTTTTATTATGAATTTCTTCATCCTTGGAGTTTTTCAAGACACAGCTGCATAACCCTCTAAGCAACCTGTTCTGACTCCATATCTGACCCTTCTCTGACATCCCTTCCAGCCTGAATCAATCTGTGAATATAAACTAAATATAAAAATTTAGTCACTACAATTTTTTAATGTCTTAAAAAATATCATGGAAATACAGTTGCTCACTTGCTTCTGTCTTTGTTTTGTGCATTAATTCAGGTTAAGTTTAAATATTCTTTGTTATTGGACTATATTTTGCATTTAATTTTAGTCTTCTTTAGAGATTAGTCAGATTCATGAAGCAGGTTAGGGAGTTTATTGCGGCATTTCAGTACATTTGCCTGAGATGGTGAAAGATGGATTTTTAAAGACATCATAAGCAAATGTATTTTCTCTCTGTCTCATTCACTGGTTCCTTGTCTGATTCTGAAAAATTCAGTTGAATGGGACTTTTAACTGAGTATCATTCATTTCTGAATACTTAAATTGACCAGTACACGGAAGCCCGGACGCGTAAAACCTGGAGTTAACCAGAGCTGTGTTTTAAACTTTTAAGGTTATTATGAGAAGCGTTCTGAAAAAATCATACAGTTGATGATACTTACTAGATACTTCTGACAATCTTGTCCTTGTTTTTACAGTTGTAAAATTAAATTCTATGTCCATGTCACACTATAGATGTGTTGATATCAGTGTTTCATTATCTCATGAAACTTTGAAGGAATAGTAAGAAAACTATGTTTCTCTCAATGAAAGTAATTATCCCATTCATTGGATGAGACAGGGGCTTTGTGGAAAATGGCTTTATGTGATAATGTCATAGTTTGTGCAAAGTGGAAAATAACAGTTCACTTTTAAAATTTCATGCTTTTCCAGTCTTAATATTATTTTGAAGTAAATTAGGATTGTTTGTTATCTTGAAAAGAGGCTGTATTACATAGTTTTAGTTGAAAAATGTGTTATATGATCAAATAATGGGAAAACACAAGGCCAGCTAAGAAACAGGTGTCTGGATTGTGCAATATGAACTTAATGCATTGTCTCATCGTTGAAAGGAAGCTTCTTAATAAAACATCCAAATCTTCTTTTTTCTTTCGTTTCAATTTTGGTTTCTTTTACTCAAAGGGAAATTCAGGTGCTCACACCTCATTCATATCCACATCACTACTTCGCAAGTCAGTTCACTGTATTATCTTTCACTTCAGTGCACATCTCATATATTTCTCCAGCAAAATACACTACTTGCTCTCGAGGAGAAGAGCATTTCAAAGAAAAACCAAATACAACGGAGGCCATCACTAGCCACACATCACAGGTCATTTTTATTGCTGCTTTGCTATCATCATGTTTTTCTCTCTGTCTTATCTCTCCTCCTGGGTGGGGAGAGCACATCTGGATATAAGCCCAGAAGTTCTTTGTTACCGAGAAAAACATTTCTGTATTAGAAATTCTTGTGACTTTTTTTCCCCACTGACATCAACCAATTACAATTTGTCGAACAATGGAGAAAGGCTTACTTGAAAAAATATTCTGGAGGATACATGATTTGAATTAAGATTTTTCTAGAAATGACAAGCTAAATCATAGATACTAAAGTGCTACTGCTCCATTTTCTAATATCTAACTTAAAACTTTAAAAATTATTAGTATAATTGAACTATTCCTTGTTGCTTCATACTTCTGGTCAACTTGGTTTCAGTACTGGAAATGAAGGCTTTCAAAGTCTGCAGCAAAATAACTGAACAGTTTTGTAAGTAGTTGTTTATTTAAGCAAGCAGAAATCAAAACCAGTGTCTCAGCCTAGAAATTTTTCAAGGCCAGGTTGAACAGGGTCTTGAGCAACCTGGTCCATTGGAAGATGGGTGAAAGTAGATGGTCTTAAGGTCCTTTCCAATCCAAACAGTTCTGTGATTCTACAATTTTGCGAAATTTGTATTAGTAAATATGCATTGAGACTGTACTACTAGATAAGCATAGTGATAATTTAATTCCAAAGGGGTGTTGCCATTTAATGCAGCAGTGAAAACTTGTTTTCTATCAGAAACTTGCTTTTTCTATGTTTACAAAACCAGTCCCTAGCTTTAAACCAACTAGAAACAGTATGCACGTAGTCCATTTACATTTTGTCACCTTGAATCTTTTCTTTCTGACAATTCAGTGTAATCTGCTATTCAGTTTTATGTGGAAAGGAGTGCCACAGAAATATGTATCACTCTATGACAGGTTTCACTATAATGTGTACCCAATAGTGATATTCCCTTACAAAGTGCTATGATAGTTTAACCACTCTCCATTACTGAATTCATCAATTACCCAGGAAGCAATTCAGGGCTAACACAAAGTATTAGCTCTAATCTTGTTAATTTGAGTTTATGTTGATATGTGTCAGTGACCTGACCCTGTATCAATATTGAGACTAAATCATAGAAGTCAGCCAAATTGCAGTTCATTAGTTTTCATACGCTGTGAAATTATTCTTTCTCAGCAGTATTTTGGGAACAACCACTCCTAAGGAAGATGAATAGAGGTGGAATTTCTAGCCTTACTAAAATCCAGAAAAACTACATCCATTGCCAGGAAGGCATTCACTAGGCAAGTGACCCAATCATGGAAGGATATCAACTTAGTGAAAAAGGACTTTCCCTTTGTGAAACCGTGTTGGGTGTGCCTGATTATTGCGTTATTCTTTATATGTTTTTCATTAGTATGCAGTATAATCATCTCCATATTTTTTCCAGGAGCATAGGTTAGACTAAGAGGTCTGTAGTTCCCTAGGTCTTCCCTCACACCCTTTTTGTAAATTAGAATAACTTAGGTTAGCTTCCAGTCAGCAGGGACCTCCCCAGGCTCCCAGGACCTTTGATAGATGATCGAGAGGCATCCTGCCATGACATCCACTAGCTCCTTCAGAACTCTGGGATTATTAATCATCACTACATATACAACATTATTAACATTTACACATTAAACTAGCTGTAAGCATTAAATAGTTTGTGCTGATGCAGTATATTGAGCGTTGAAGGCTCTTTGTCACCGAGGTTTAGGTGGTTGAGCTTGAGAGTGAGTCTCCTCTGCTCCTCATTCTACTTGTTTCCTTTTGTCTTGCCACATTTCCTTTGTGCTCAGGAGGATGTTGTGCCTATTTGTAGTCCCTTATGGTTATCCTGCCCTTTCTGAAAAATGTGTGTTACTTGGATACCTCCTGTGAGCAACTACACCCTTCTTTACCCCTTTGGTGGACACATTGCATCTGAAATGACTGCATATGGTATTTTCTGCAGGTGTTGGGTGTTTCTTCTTTGCTCTGTTACCCCTAAAGCCGGTTTTGCCTATCTCCCAAGGCTGCATTCTGATTTTGGCCTGTAATGCTCATTGAAGAGTTATTTGCAGCTTCTGGTTTTATGCTGTGCCCACACTTGCAAGGCTTCTGTTATCATTGTATGCCTGTACTCCATCACATTGTTATTCTAATGTGGCAGTTTGTTCTAAATAAATTGCACACTATCACTACTTACTGCCTACCAAAATATATAAAAAACTATTACAACAGACATAACATGCAGTTTCTCACAGCTAAGCAAAACTGAAATAAATAAGGCAATAATCATCTGATTGCTTGATGACTGTTAATACAGAAAAACAAGCTAAAATGAAGATCTTGGGAGAGCTGAGGAAGCCCAGACAAACCAAGACAGACAGGCCCTAGTCCTGAGGTCTTGCAGAGCTATTACAGCATTAGTGCATTGTTACCAGTGATGGCAATATTTTATTTGCTACAGGGCTACAGATTTCTTAAAAGATGGACTTAATTTCGTGCTTATAGAAGCTGAACTATATAATCAATAAGAGAAAGAGTTTAAACAATATATTTAATGCTAAATACTCGTATATAACAGCAAATATGTTAATGAAAATAGAACACTTTTAGAAAGGAGAGAGAAAATACATCAGATATTCAAAACATCAGGATTTTGTTTTGTTTTGGTTTGGTTTGGTTTGCAGTTTTTATCCAGGCATATGATACAAAACCTGAAACTTGATTTTATTTACAGAGTTGAGTTAAGAAGCTGAGTGCAGCTTTATGTGCAAACAGAGCTCTGGTAAAGGAATTTGTTTCTTTTGTGTGATCACAGACTTCAGTGAACACTACTACCAGGAATGCTTGTAAGAAAGTTACTCCAGAAAGTAACTAAGAAGTAAGGAAAGCAACATAACTGGAATTGGTGCAAACTGAGCTTTTTATTCATCTGTATATACATAACAGAAAGCCACATACTAGCATTCTTCTCATAAAATTCTTAACTCTTCCATGTAGTAGCCTCTGCCAAGGCCCTTTAACTCTCTCAGTTAATTGTATTTATGTATTTTCTTCTTGGGTCTTCTTGTTGAAAGTTGCTATATTTAATTTCTTCTACTATATATTCACATATTAATAGCTAAGAACTCACTGGTTGGCACATATGTCTGGCAAGTCTCTGAATATGGAAGTATAAGATGCTTCCATATACAGAAATGTCATTTGATTAGCAAAGATGATAATGAAAGAGACTAGATGATTTATGTGTTATTGTAACAGTGTTTTGTGGTTTTGCAAGCTGATTGATTTGGTTCGCTAGTTTGAATTTGAAAAGTAAAATTACTTATGTTTCTAAGAAATGTGAGCAAGTTAAAAAAAATCTAACAAAATAGCCTAAAAATAAAAGCCAGAATTTGAGCCAAGAACTGAATCTGTCTTTAAAGAGCCAAGAACTGTATCTATCTTTAGATCTCTCAGTGAATCTGAAGTACAGGAACCAAGCTTTAAGGTAAGAAAGGTTCTCTCAGACAGCAAAGCAAGCATAGCTGTTTGCTGCTGCTGATAGTGTCTGTCCCTCAGATCCCATAAACTGTTCTTCCCACTGAAGTATTTATATATTAAAATTTATTGACTGTGTGACAATCAGTGACCACCTAAGGCCTCAAGGTTTGGAACTGATCGTTTTACAGGTGGATTGTATAACAAATCAGACTTTCCACAAATGCTTCACTGCCTCTGTAGTGTCTCTGTGCTTTGGTGCAGCTGTCTAATTGAAGATTTTCATTTATAACAATACTCGGCCTTAATGCAGTCTGGAGTTTTCTGCCAATACAATTTCTCAGGTACTGAAATGATCCAAATTAATTTTACATATGGATGAACTGCACAGAGCTGTCCCCAAGAACTACTGCTGTTCTCTTGCTTCAGAGGAGGATTTGAGAAAATAGGAAAAGGCAATTTTATGTAATGTTTTAAAAAAGGCTCAGTTAGTAATGTTAAGAACCCTTCAGGAACACTGTGTGGCAGCTGTTGCTCAGACTGGAGGCTGAGGTGTAGGACTGGGTGTGAAGGGAGAAGTCAAAGAGGGAAGTGGACAGAGGGGCGGGTGGCTTCTTGTGTGCTCAGCAGGTCTGGGCTCCCCACTGCCCTGGGACTGGGCAGGGGCTCCCCAGACACCTAGGCATAAGCAGAAAAAGAAAAAAGGAAATAATGCAGGGAGATATTCCTCAGAGAATCCATTGGAGCTTTCATCAAATTCAGACTGAGATTTCATCTGCTGCAGTGGTGTCTGCCCTTCATGGACTGACAACTTATTGCCTGTTACCCATCTCATTATGGTCATATCACTCTATAAGGAAATTTGCTTAAAGATGTTCAGAAAATTTTCCTGCAGACTGAAATTAAGAATGGAAAAACATATAAATGTATACTTTAAAAAGAATTTGAGACTATTTCTGTTCAGACACATTTTAATTTTTTTGTATCATTGTCTGAAATTAATAACATTTTTTAATGCATCTGTTGCTTTCCAACAGATGGAAGGGAGCCCCACTTCACCTTTCTTTCTCTCTCATCTTCTTTGTCTCCTCTCTCAAGAAAAAAACTGAAAATGAAAAGCACTGGGAAATACATTAAAAATCCAAAATTACAGCCTGAAATATTTGGGTTCCCTAAGAAGAAAGTTATATTCGTTTAAGTAAAATGTAAATTTTCATTTTAACTCAGAGTACAATATCTTAATTTTAAGGTTATTATAGGCAGCAACTAAACAAATGTAATCAATGTATTTAAACTTTAACTCTTTTTCCCCTCAAAAAAAAAAAAGTTTTTTCAAGAAGTTGTATTAGTGTCAGAAATATGGAACTATAAATTAAAAGAATCTCTCCAGAAACGTGGTTGGAGTGACCATCATTTCCTTTTCTCTTATATTTATACCCATGGGATCTAACTGTAGTTAATTCACATTGTGATGTAGTGTTACAAGTATTCGTATTCTAAACCATGTTGAGTTTACAAGGAAAAAAGGTGATCCAATGGTCTCAAAACATAGAATCATATCATAGAGTCATAGAATGGTTTGGGTTGGAAGAAACCTTACAGATAAGCCAGTTCTAACCCCCCTAGACCAGGTTGCCCAAAGCCCCATTCAAGCTTGCCATAAACACTGCCAGGGATATGGCAGCCACAGCTTCTCTGGGCAACCTGTGTCAGTGTCTCACCACCTTCACAGTAAAGAATTTATTCCTAATGTCCAATCTAATTGTCCCCTCTTTCAGTTTAAATCCATTCCCGGTTGTCCTGTCACTACATGCCCTTCTAAAAAGTCCGTCTCCATATTTCTTATAGGCCTTCTATGTTCTACTTCTGTTTTCCTTAGATTTTAACCCCTTACTGAACTTAGTCTTAAGCTTCATGTTCCTGTCCATAAAGGAAGAATTTCTTTCATCATACTGCTCAGTTTCCCTTTTATATTGTTTAGGAAATGGAAGTTCAACAAAGTAGTGCCACGGGTTTTGATTTTTGTGCAGTGAACATAGGAACGTTGGGTGGGTTTTTTTTCAATTTGTTTGTTTTTCAGTGTGTTCCATGTACAAATGAAATGCATTAATGGCAGACGTTCCCTTATTTACTTCAGTTTATTGCCTCCCTCACGATTTACGAGATTACATTTGTGCTAACTAAAGTCGCTATTTACACTTATTTAACAGTATTGACTGAAGTAACACTGAATCTCTTCCAGTGCAAGCTGATTTAGCTACAAATCACTGTTCCAGCACCAAGATCATTAATCAGCCTCAGGCTACATCCATTATGTGGATATTCAGCATAGAAGAAATATTAACCATTCCACAGAAGGAACGTTACCATCAGATTAGCTCTGCCTCCCTGCTGGAGCAGCAAATTACTCTGAAGTAATAATTATAATACATTAGTAGAGGTTTAATTTCCAATAAGTGCTGTCTGTTTAAGGAATGGCAATCTCACCATAGCTCAGAGAACAATAGATCATTTTATCAGCAAGAACAAACGTACATGGAATTAAGAAAAAGATAATAAAAAATTCATTACAGTCTCCAAATTGAAACAAAAAGTCCTTAGAACATTCCTGTCTAGAGTTTTGTGGGGAAAAATATAATAAATCCTGGTTATTCTGTTTGTTAAACCTTTCCCCTAATCGGCAAGCAAGGAAACATGTTTTACCTGTAAATAAGGCCCGATTATGCAAACTCCAACCTTCTTTTTAACAGTAATTTCTGAAAACTTGCTCATCTCTGTTCAGGGTGTATATAAAGCAAGAAGAAAGGAAGGTGTGCTGTGCCTGAATTATTTAGTTTGATTAAGTACAGCACACAGATTTTGAAGGAGTTACACCAGTTTACCATAGCTAAAGGTCTGGGCTTATATGTATATCATTAAATCTGAATGCAAAAGGATCTGATTGGTCAGCACAGAGCCACTACATACCACAACACGGAGTTTTCTTTCAGAATCAGCTATACCTAAAAAAAAAAAAAAAATAAAATAAAAAAGAAGTTTCTGGTGGGTTTTGGGTTTTTTTGGTTGGTTGGTTTTGAGGGAGATTTTGGGGATTTTTTGGTTTGGTTTTTTTTTGCTTCTTGTACTTCTGTGCTGATATTAATCAGCAAGCTTTGCAAGTCTGGAAGTCTATGCTGAAAAACCTTTCAAGTCCTTATGATGGCATTCTGAGGAAGCAATATGAAATATTTTACACCACAAGGTGGCTTTGAAATATTCAGTATAGCTCTGATAAATGCTTTTGTTTGAAATGAGTTACTGGAAATTCTTGAAAAACTCAGTATCTGATAATTGCGGAGGTGTTCCACCAATGACCTGGGGTAACATATTCCTTTTCTCCACTCTATGCTTGTTTGCTTCTGAGATTTGGGGGACAAAGTAGGAATGGAAGAAACAAAGATGCTAGTCTTCAAGGGAAGAGGGGCAAAAAGTTATTTTTTTATTGTGTAGATCAAAATATTTAGCTACAAGATATATACTGCTGTAACTTCAGTTGCAATTGCTGTATTGTGTCCTGCCATTGTAATCATCAATTCAGTTCCTTTACACAATCAGAAAAAAAATTGATTAAGTTACTGTGACCAAGGGCTATGAAAAGCTGGTAAAAGTAAATATTACAGAATCAGGTCAAATAACCTCAGCCAGGCATCACATCTTTGCCTCAGATGAGACCTCTTCCTCTAAAGAATAGCTTGGTAACTAGAGTCAGTTTTGCTGCCTCAGCAGAGGGAGCCATCTGCTTCCCTGAACATGAAGAGACAGGCAAAAGTTGTGGCCCAAAATATGTTTCCTATGAGGGAGCCAAGGTCGATCAGCATGGAAAAAGCCACTGTAGATGAGTTCACATATTCTCATTCTAGAGCAAGAATGACCATTCTGATTTATCTCATTCTACTGTGGAATAAGAAAATAAATTAAAAAATAAAGAAATAAATAAAAAATCACTGGTTGTTCTGTAGCAAAGCTATCTGTAAGGATATGTGTTCAATAATACATAATATACTTTAAATTCAAATCCTGTTTTACTCGGTCATACTTTTTCCTGAAGACAAGCTGGTTTTGAAGGTGAATCTGATGCATTCAAAGTTAGTGAGTTCAAGAGCTGCTGCTTCTCTTTCTGTCTATCATATTGACATTTAAACTTTTTTTCATTATTACCTATATCCTATCACGTATTCTGAGAACTGTTCTCCAGTTTCACTCAAACCTTGATTTATCTTTGTGGTTCCATTATAACAGTAAGGAGATTAATATCTTTAAATTCTATAGATTTCTGATTTTGTTTATATCCCTTAAGAATGTATACACTTGAAGGTTTTTCCTGTTTGGGGTTTGTTTGTTTGTTTGTGAGTTTGAGGTTTTTTACTTTGTAAACATTTAAAGCCATATTGTCAACTACAGAATAAATAAAAGCAGTGATGTCTGGATTTAAGCTTTTATGGAAAAGTTATAAATACTGTGTCAAGAGCAGCTTGGGTCCAGGTCACTAAGCTCTGCAGAGTTTGCGTTACAGAACTGAATTCATTTAGTTCAAAAAGGAATAGGTTTCTCAATGCCACTGAAGCTGAGCTTTCTGAAATAGAAAATAAGTTGAGCATTCTTATTTCCTTTGTGTACTGTCATACTTTCAAGTTGACTATCACAATACTTCAAGAAACATTGCTTTATTTGTATATATGGTCAAATCAGAATTATTCTTTGGACAGCTTATGCTCAAATTAATTCTTACATAGTTTAATAGCCTTATAATGTTAGGGGAAATCCTTTAGCTTTAAAATGTTTGTATGAGACTCCAGGCTGGAGATTTTGGCTTAAATCATCAAAACTGCATTCATATTTCCATCTATCATACTGTCCCACCCAGGAACAAGAATAGATACACATAAACAGAGTTTCTGTGAATAGCTGAAATGCTAGAATAAACAGAACATTTTATCAGCTGAAAAGAGAGATGGACAATCCTAGAAAGTATTTCTTAAAATCCAGTACCTAGGTAGCAATTTGACATATTTCTACACCTGTCATCCAGCAGAAATTCAGCACTGTCGATTTTCTATGTAGATATGAGTTTGACATTCAGTAGATCAAAATAAATGTACATTTACAGCTTCATTTTCCGTAGCTTAGAAAGAGCACAAAATTAAAATAAGCTTTACGTCTGCAAGAGTAGAGAACAACCAAATTCTGAGTAACATACCGTGCATTTCAAATACTTGTATAGAGAACTTTATTTAACTCCTTGTAAGTTTCACCATATTTTAATATAAAATTACAAACCTGCGCAATCATAGGAATGCATATTATCACAAATGTAGAAATGGGTAACTATACTTCAGAAAGGTATAATGTGTAGTATATACAATTTTATCAAAATCATAGTTATTGCCATGTTTGAAACTTGAAATGCATGTGAACTTATAGACTGCAAATATGTTACCCCCTAACTTCAGGAAAACTGTATTTAATTTTTTTTGTTAGTACATTTTTTCTACCTGACTTCTATTGTGTGAACGTAGGTACTGTGTACACGAGTAGCTATTCTGTTGAATCCATGCACGTAGTACTTTTAATGAAAAGCTACTGATCTCATCTTATGGTGTATGCATCAGAATTGCCACCTCAGTCAACTATCTAGGAGACTACAAACTGAATTTGACAGCTTATTGCACACTTGCCCTTGCATAAGACACATTGGCGAAACTGAGTAGGAAAACTGTCATGCTTACTTTCTATGCTGCCCTCAAGGTGAAGGCAGAGATTCTGGTTTCCTTCACTTGGTAGCATAATCTAAAAGATAATTCCAGGTAGGCAGAACACTAATCTGCTCTTTCCGTCACATATCTGGAATTTTCTCATGCTTTCCTCTCTTCCTCACAAATGATACTGATTAGCTGCTAGTATGAGCAATATGCAACCACATTTTTCAGTATTTGATCTGCAGGCCCCATAAAAGTTTGTTTCTTTAAATTTCTGAAGTAGTTCTTTCTATAAATCCAATGCAATATTCATTCTCATTCTGCTAAAGGAGGATTACATTCCATAAGTTTTAGATGAGCATTGCTAAAGGTGAAACTACAAAAATAATTTCCATACTTTCACATTCTAACAGTTATTTATTCCTGCTTAGAGGTCACTGGTAAATATATGAAATAAGGTACAGCTTACCGAAAATGAGAAGCACAGATACCTTCATCCACATCTTCTGAAATAGTGATTTATTCACTCATGTATTGAAAATTAAAGGATGGCAGATTTTTTTATTACTACTGTTTAACTTAAGGGTAGTTAGGATGATTTTCAGATTTGCAGTATATTTTTTTTCTGGAAATTTTCTTTCACTCAGAAGTGACCTTTTTGCTGTACAAAAAATCTTAGAGAAAACCTTCAGACAGCTGTAATGAAATCTGCTTATGAGACAGGTATAGGCATGAACATAGGTCACAAAATAACAAAAGATTTGATTTCAACTCACTACCTTCAGTTCTGTGATCAGGAGCTGTAACTTCATGTTTTAGAACAGTCCTACAATACTATCACTAGCACAGTGTTTCAAAAAGACCCTGAGAAAATACTGCAGAACACTCAAAATATTTAGAAGAATTCAAAATTAAAACTTTTCAAACAAAAAAATTTCAAGATGTTTGTTATTATAAAAATAAGACTTCACACAATCATTGGCTTATTAAACTTTTAAAAAGAGAAGCTGCAATCCATTCTCATGCTTACTAGTCCTTAGGTTAGTACTTGCCTCTGTCCTCAGGTGAAAACCATCATCTGAACTATTTCAGCATTTTCTATCCTTTTAAACATTTAGAAATACACCTGGGACTCTGAGGCCTCTTCAAGGTTTTGGTATGAGAACTAACTTGCTATTTGAACTGTTTCAGCCACTGGGAATTGGCATTCATTTCCTTATTTTCTCTACCCAACAGAGAAAACAAGTACTTATGGTCCTCAGAAGAGACACAGTCACCTGAAGTGAGGAGACCTCTTAAAATTTCAGTTAGTGCTAAGCAGCCTAATAAGAGGTCCAACCACCACAACAGCAGGAAAAATATGACTAAGCTTAGAACTATGTATTTTCTGGATTACTTTGATATGGTCATGTATTTGCAAATATACCTCTTTCTTATAATTATTATATTGCGTTTTTTATTAATTGCAATATTCTTCCATTTGTATTACAAACCAGAGAAGATGATGACACCAATTTTTAAGGTACAGTAAACCTAAATCCTGTGGTTTTTATTCAAGTACAAAGAAATATTTTCCTTGGTAAATTACTGCTGAGCTTATTAGCTACACAAAAGTCAAATAAAAACTCCTGCTTGTGTATAGTGGTGACATTTATCACACATAAGCTGCATAAGTGCTCTAAGGGCCTCTATGATGGCTTCAGGACTTACTTAATTTACACAAAGTTGACAATAGCCTGAAGCAGCCTTTCCACTTATTTGCTAATGGTCAGAGTAAAATGCTGCTTATCTCATTCAGTGAGAATTCTACCTGTAGACTGTAAACTTTGAGACAGTGGGGCAAGGTGCTGTTACAGGTTTTCTACTGCCCAACCAATCCATTAGATCAAAGGTATTTCTTGGGAACCAAAATTGTTTGGCGTGGCTTTGCATCAGCATGGAGAAGAGAGAAGATAATGAGAGGTGAATTTTTGCAGGAGCATAGGATGTGAAAATCACACCTGCATCCATACTAAAGCCCTCATGGAGATGGACCATTGTCACAGGGTATTTGTTTTTAGCTACTTGCTTTCCCCCAGTGGAATGGAGGAGAGAATCCAAAGAGTATAAGTAAGAAAATTGGTAAGTTGAGATGAAGACAGTTTAACAGGGAAAGCAAAAGCTACACACACAAGCAAAGCAAAACAAGCAATTCATTTAGCACTGCCCATCAGGCAGGTGTTCAGCCATTTAAGGGAAAGCAGGGCTCAATGGTGCATAATGGTTACTTGGAAAGGGAAACACCATCACCCTGAACATTCCCCACTTCCTTCTTCCCCCAGCTCTGTATGCTGAGCATGTTGCCTTATGGCATGGGATATCCCTTTGGTCAGTTGGGATCAGCTGTCCCAGCTGTGTCCCCTCTAAATTTCTTGTTTAACCCCATCCTACTCACTAGTGGGGTGGTGTGAAAGCAGAAAAGATCTTGACGCTGTGTAGGTACTGCTTACAGTAACTAGAACATCCCTGTGTTATCAACACTGTTTCCAGCACAAATCTGAGACATAGCTAGCTACTATGGAGAAAATTAACTCTATCCCAGCACACAAGCAAACTCTTTATTTCTTGATTTATTTTCTTGGTTTAGTCTCTTAAATGACCACAATTAAAGACAGAGATATTATAATGGAGCACATTTAAGCAAAACAGACTTGATAGATATTCAGTGTAATATATGACTATTATAATGCTCTCTTTCTACACATATATATGTGTATTAAGGTTGTTATAAGGTTACTGTCCTAATTGGAAGAATCAGAATCTCTTGTAACAGTGGTAGGTATTATATCCACAACTCAAGCACGATGTGTGTGGTGAACAATAAACAAGATGCAGAGCAATCTTGAGTGATACCCTTTCTTTTGATATGTTGTCCCATTTTACTCTATTTTACATGTAGTGTAGCTATAACACACAGAAAGCACAGAATATTGTATTTTATTAGGTATTATAACTTCATACACACAGTGACATCAGGTATTGTTTATTTAAGCTTTCTCTGTTTTTTTTTTTCTTTAGGGGTGGTTGAAAAGAACTGTTTCTAACAGATGTTAACCTATCTAATTTATATTGTTACACCATCTGATCTTATTTTATTCCATCTTACCATAAATACTGCTTTCCTTTATTTAGCCAAAAGAAATTGTGATCTGGACTTCACCGAAAGTCAGTTTTTCCTTAGTATAATCTGCAGTCTAATCAAGGCAATTATTTTTTTTCGCTTTTAACCAAGTTTTTGTGCCTCATGTCAATTCACTCCCTCCCCACAAAAAAAAAAAAAAAAAAAAAAAAAGCTTATTTTTACTTTCCAAATGATTTGTCAATGTTATTTAATCTTAACTGAATTATTACAGACACCACAACAGAGAACCAGGGTAAAGTGTACAATTTAAAGTGCCAATTTGAAGTGTAACTCTTTCTTGAGTACCTTTTACTGAAAATCAGGTGGAGTAAGCATAGCAGAAAGCTTTCACTATAGAGACTAGTGAATTAAAACATTTCACCTGATATGCTAGGTCAGGGGCAAGTAATTATTTCTTGCCTGTTGTTTTAGCCTGCAGAGAGGAAAACACCTGGGATTAGTATGTAAAGTAACAGTGCAGGAGGAACTGGAAAGCAGGTAGTTTTAAGCTGGAAGAGACAGTTGTGGGGAATTCCTGGATTTTTCTGAACACTTCTGTGGTGAGTTGGGATGGTGGAGATAAGCTCTATCTAATTGTTTCTAAAGCCTTGTTTGTCTTGTATAGTGGGAGCAGTTGGGCTGCTGGGGGAACTTGGGATCTCTTGGTTTCTGTGTGACTGAGGTTTTGGTGTGAGTTTCCTAATGGAGAGTTATTTCAGAGTAATCAAAATGGTATTGCTTAGCAGCCTGAATGAAGCTGGTTTTGTTTAGCAGGTTTGAAGGAGAGTTTAGGAAGGATTTTCTTGAGAATCTGATTGTTTAAAGTTCTGGTTGAAGACTGTGAGCAAAGGGGATTCAGAAAATGTTTAATTCATGAGATGGTTGTTAGTTGTGTTTATGGTATTAGCTCTATTGAGATGTTTTTCTGCTAGCAATAGGTTCTTTCATCTGTTTCTATTTAATTATTATAAAAATGATGAAAAAGTGCAGGCCTCAGATAATTACTGTAATTTTCGTGGGTGCATTATTTCAGTGGGGTTTTTTTGTTGGGTCTTTTTTTTTTTTTTTTTTTTTAGGTATTAGCAGAATTGAATGTATGTCCATAGACTTTAGATCTGTTTAGCATTATTCCTTTCATGGAGACTGAACACCACATTTAGTATCAGTCCTAAAGGCTACTACTGTTGAGTTTGTTTGACTATTTGTTTGTAAAAGACTGTGTTTATGAAAAAAAACCAAAACATAACCTTTTTGTTTAAAAAATACTAATCAAAACCCCAAGATTTAATGCAAGGACTCCAATTTCTCTGTTTCAAGAGCCTGCATGGAATTCTTGTCATGAAGAAATGATAATTCAACTGAATATTTAAGTGTTTGATTAAATCCGATTGATTTCAAAGGTAAATGTATGCTTAAGTGACTTGATTAGTAAAGTCTTTCTTAAAGAAAATCTGTATAAGGTTAGTAGTTTGATAACATTCATAGGATGGGACTTTGGATATCAAGCATGTACATATAAGGATAGCTTCTTTCATGCCTGATATATTCACTCACTTTCTTGGCTTTTTTTTGGCTTAATTCCAGGAAATGCTTTCATGTCCGCCTAGTAGATATTCTAGAAGAAATTTCAGTCTCTTCTGAAAATTAAGGCATCTGTTGTATGCGTAGTTTTAGACTTCACTGTGTGATTCCAAAAAGGTGGTTCACAAAGAAAAACTGATCTTCTAAAACTTTGGCATGCTGAGAAATGCATTAGGGGTTCCTTTAAATAATTTCACAGTTGCTTCTTCTGCTGTGTCTTCAGTACCTGCAAGAATGTATCAAAACCAATATTTCCCCCTCACGCACACTCGTGTAAAAAAAGAGAACCAAACCCTACTCAAACCTATAATGTTGGATATAATACAGCTATGCTATATTCTGGTTTTTAAATTTAATTTCAACTGATAAAAACATCCAGGTTACTGTGTTTGTATTTTTTTATTGCTTCTCTCAGGTTCACATATCACTGAATTCTTAAATGTGTATGTATCTTATGTTAACAATGGCACATCTTGGAACTTTTTTTATCCATGTGCTGTCCCTTATGAAACTGTCAGAATCATCTCGGGTTAAAAGACTACTGTTCTTAAGTCAAAGCCTCTTTAAAACTTAGATGGTAATTAAAGAAACTAAAATTACTTTGCTTTGTGATGGTATCATGTGAAACTCTTGTTAACTAATTATTTGCTTTGATTGGTAATTCTGTTTTATGTTACACAGAATCTGACCAAAACAGTTCAGATTCTGTTGCCAGTCACATAATCAAATTGTATCAATCTGGAATGCTACTGAAAGAGAACTGGCCCTCTCACAAATGTGTTAAATACCATTAATTAAGAACAGCTTAGTCCTGCAGGATATTAAGCTCTGCTCACGAGTGAGTCTGATTTATCTAGATTATTTCTCTTTTCCTTTTTTTTTTTTTTCCAGCTGAAGACTTGAGGTGTAGATAAGAATTTGTAGGATAAACCAAATATAAAAGATGTAACCTATCATACATACTTTATAAAAATGAAATTAGGTGACCATATAGAAAATGTCTGAGACTCTAAACCTGTATAAAAATCTTAGGAAGTTGGATGATAATTATTATCATGCTCTCTTTCTGGTCTTTGGAAAGGAAAGAAGGGAAAGTTAGTGCAAGTACACATAATTTTTTTTTTGGGGGGTGGGGCAGGAGAGGAAATCACTACTAGAAAGGATGTAAAATGATTGCTTTATTTCCAAACAATTGTTGAGGCAGATATTGTCAAATATCATTGCTCTCCTTCTGATCAGTGTGGATTTGTTTCCCATTCTCTGCCCCCTCCTCCTTTTTCTTTTCTTTGTCTTTCGGAAGCAACATCTCTTCTAGGCAGTTATGGATAATTAGCAGTACAAGAATTATCTTGCTTGTGCCCAATAAATTTTTTAAGCTCTTATGCTGGGATTTAGTTTTGTTACTTAATTCATGTTATCTTTGGAGTGTCTGATCCAATTATACAGTCAGTTGGGCTTTGATACAGACAGCTAAGTTAATACGTGATAGGAACCAAGCTGTAGAATTGTCCATAAACAGAAATGGATAAGTGTTTTGTTAAATGTTTACTACATTACATCCCTGCTGAGAAATACCTGTAAAAGAATGATCATAAAAAGGTAATTAGGGAGGATAAGAGACATAATTTAATTAGATATTCTAAGTTTTCATCACCTTAAACACACACAGTTTGTACCAACCCCCCCAAAAAAAAACAACAACCACAGAACTCCAGGGGATAAACACAAGGTTTTCTTGTGTTTTGTGGAGCCTCGAAATGTAGCTTGAAATAGGTATCAAGTTACATCTTCAAATGTTTTGTGAATGCAGAAGGAAGCAGAGGCATGTATGTGAGCCATTAACTATTAATTAAACTGGCCACCTAGCTGGCTAACCTACGTTTGAGGCAACACCTGTCTTCATTATCTTTAAGCTTTATGGTGTTTCCTGCTGATTGACTTTTATGTTCAATACGTGGCTCTTTCAGGAGAGCCATTAAGAGCTTCTCCTGAGCACCTTGTAGTGCAATTCCAGTACATGCTCCAATATTAATCTTCTGCGTTTTAACATTACAGGAAGCTGCAGGTTTAGATACACGTAATTTTTCATAGACTTGTCTGACCTAAAATACACCATTTGGCTTATATTTCTAGACAGTTCAGTTGTTTAGATTATTTTGTTGTGCGTCTCAATTTTTCTATAACACCAGAGCCTTAGAAGATAATGTGTTCTTATATCTGTGCTTCTTAATGCTTTCAAAATATTTAATCTTTTTTTATTTAATAGATTCCAGAGAAATGCAAGGGGTGGGGGAAAAACTGTTCCTTGGGGTGGCTTTGATGTATAGCATGCTGTGATAGAATTATAACACTTACAAAATAAGAAATATTAAATCCTGCTGACGCTGATACATTTTCAGTGTCCCAGCATGTAGTTAGATCAGCTGCACCCTTAACTACTGTTGTATTGTGTGATGTTGCATAATCAGAATATGATGCTGTTAGAGCTATAGGCCTTTCATTATGGTTGCTGTTGAATGGCTGCATTCAGTATTCTGTATTCCACTCCAGGGAGTACTGCAGACGTGCTTTCTACGGATTTTGCAGCCCCATTAAAAACACTTGAATCTTCCTTCCATTCATTGTGGGGTTTAACTGGTTGCGTATATGAAGCACTAAGCACTGCATTGAGCAAAGAAAATTTATAAAGCTTCTATTCTATTACCATGAAGATGAACAATTTTGAAGAGGATCTAGAATATATCAAAAGTGACAAAGTAGTATTGAATTTTTTTTAACATGCCTATTTACCCTGCTCAGGATCAGGGAAGGCTAACTAGGGGAATGAGAGTAGTTGGAAAGCAGTTCTCTTTACATTTTTATTCCATCAGCATGGATTTGTTTTGGTGGTGTGGGGATTAGACTTCACCCTCCTTATGCAAGCTGCTTGTTTTTTTTTTTTTTCCTTCTCTAGAGTTATCTAGTGATTTAACAGTGAAACAACTTCATAATTTGGAAGGCGACAGAAAAGAGACAGTTGTATTCTTTAGGTTGTGGATGCCTTCAGGAAGTGCTTGAGGTTTTTAGGTCTGTTTCTTTTAGTTCCTCTATTTGGTTATCTCAGTGTTTTGTAAACTTTTGTTGCACACTTCTTTCTCCACCCACAGTTTTCCTTCACGTTTGTCTTCTGTAATAAATGTTACTTAGGTTTCTGTACAATTAGTGAGCAAGAAGGCCCCTCTCCCCCATCACTTAGTCTTGCTTTTGAAATGGTACAGAGTAACAGGCTTTTGAATTTGCAAACTGACTGTTCTGTTAAAAATAATATTTCAATATTAAGTAAAACAAAATAGCTTGATGGTTAGAATTTTATTATGTTCTTATACTGAAGATGTTTTGGATTATTAAATTGATCAGTTCACTGATCAATTAAATTCAGTTCACTGGTTTATAAAAAAAAAAATATAAAATATGCAGACATTACTAAATCCTACATGTTATTTCCCAGACAAATCAATGTGGTTTTGTAAGAACAAAAAAATCCCAACCTTTTAATTGACTTTTTATATGAAATTGGGGCAATAGTGGGAAAAATGAGAGCTGATGACTGGTTTCAGCTCATCTGAGGCTTGTTGTGGTATGGGTCAATTCAGTTAATCTTTCATTAATCTGTTCCTAAATCTTGTTGGTAACAGGAGTTTGCATCTGGAAGTTACTTAATCTAAATGGTAAACTACAGATTTTTTGAAATTATACTGCTTATATATAAAGCATGATTGTTACATAGCTAAGGTGGGTTTACTTGGCTAAAGTGGGTTTAATTGTTTAAAAATTAGGTTTTGAAAAATACATTTTCATCTCTGTTTCAAAAAAATGTATCTACTGTGATCCTTTAAAAGAGAACTCTTAAAAGCATATTCAGAACAACAAAGGAGTTTGCTTTCTGGAGATTTCCACTGCAGTATAGTATACTGTTTACTTGTGTTGGCTAACTTGAGCTAGCTGTTTGGTTGAGAATGTCAGCTTGTGTCTAACTGGAGTATAAAACTACTCTTCTCCCTTCTGTGAACAAAATGAAGAAGTTGTTGTTTGCCCCTGAAATTCATCATTCAATCCCCTAGCTATTGACAGCAACAGCAAAGATAATCAGAGATTTTTCCATTACCTCAGTATGAGGAAAGATCAAGTAACTACATCTTTATCTTGGTGAAGGAAAAAATGTTCTAGTGGCTTATAGAATGATGAATGACCATAAATTAATCATTTCATATTCATTTTTCATGTCTCATGATACAGGAATGAGGGATACTTTAAAAAATAAATAAAATCCAACAACAGGTACAGAACAAATGGAAAGAAGTATCTGTCGGGCAAAACACAAACTGTGGTATCTTCTTGCCAGCAGTCACCATGTCAGAGCAGAGTATAACTGCGCAGAATGATTAAACCAAATCATAAAATAAGTTCTTCAAGAGCTATGAAACATTAAAATGAAGACCCTGATTCTCATTTAAAAGGTCCAGAAACCTTTTAACATATCTCAATAACATATCTCAGTAAGGGGTGTTTTCAAGTCTGTTTTATTGAGCACATAGTATACTCTTTGGTATACCTGCTGGGTTCTTCGTTCAGACTGGATGGATTCTACTAGGTAAAGAAAATTAAAAATCCCAGAAACCCAATAAGCATTTACTGCTGAAGAGAAACTGTGAGGAAAAAGGGGGATTGATGGGGAGAAGGGGGGAGGAGGAGAGAGGGTCGAAAGAGAGATATAAGAGTGTGTCCAAAGCTTAAAAAAAAAACAACCTAAATCTGAATGAGGTATAACCAGGAGCGAGGTTGGGGAATGGAGAACGGACCAAAAATAAAAAAAAAAAGATGCCCAAGGACCACTGGTACTTGCTGAAGGCATATAAGAAGCCAGTGTAGTCTGCCCAGAGCACAGACTTGCAGGGAAAAGTAGATCTGTGAATGTCTGGGAACTTCCTGGCAACCTTTAGGCAAATGGTACTGACGACCCAATTCCCTAATTATTCTGTTATGGTATTGAATTTTTCTGTATGTTATCTAGTGCTAATAGTTGACACAGATAGCTTTTTAAATCTTAATGCAATTCCGAGCTTGTTTGAGCTGCTTCATTTGCAGCATGGGCTATTTTAGCTTTGCTGGGAACTTGTTTATCCTGGATTTTTGGTCTTGATTTCATCATGATTCTGATGTGCTTTTTAGAGCAAGTGTGTCTTTTAAGCTAGATGTGCCAAGCTCCTCTCCCTTATTTCTTAGATTTTCACCATTAACTTGCCCTTACTTGCTTATTCCTATGCATGTGTTTGGTTAGTTCTTTTCTGGTCTTCCAGGTGGCTCGAACCTCTAACCCCCTCAATCAGAGACCTTCCTTGTAAGTAAATTAAAAATAAAAAACAAAAATTGAGACACAAAGAAGGATGGAGGTGAGTCTCAAAACAAGAGAAACTTGGACTAAATAAACTGAAGGGGGAATAAGCAGTGCTTCCCCAGCAGTACCATGAGAGGTATCCAGAGACATGCTCCCCCAGGAACTTGAGGACAGGAGTAGATTCCACCTCCCATTTCTCCTGCTTAAGCCCCCAGTGACTGGACAAGAGCTAGGAGGAGGTTTGAAGAGGAGCTCCTGTGACTTGATAAGATCATGGGGAGTGGCAGCTTATGAATTGTGAAAGGGGATTTTGCTGAGGTCTGAACAAAAGGCAGCATCCCAGTGAGTGCTGTGTGAAATGTGAATGCAGCTATTCAGATAGCAGCTGTGAAGGTGCAGCAGGGTACCAGAGTTAAGCCTGACTGCCCAGACTGCTGGCTGCTCAGTGCTGCCGAATTCTTCGCAGGGTGTTGCCTACATAGGATGGAAGGTGCTGGGAATCCTTATTTGTTGAATGTGTTTGTGGTTCCCCCACATGCTCCTCTAACCATAAGTATGTTCTGGCAACCTTAGCTGGTGTTTCTACCTGTTGGCTAGTTATTTCTTCAAATTTGATTAGTCTTGCAGCTGTTCTGGAGGGTTACACTTCCTGCTCCCTCACTACCCCAAAAGATAATCGGCTAGAGTCTCTGCTGTTTTCCTGCTTTTTTGGGGTGGATGTAGAAGACAGGACTTGATCTGATACCCAGACTACTTGGTTGGTAGTGCAACATTGCTATGTCGTTTGGAGACTTGACCCAATAGTTTCTTCCCTTTATTTCACTTTGCCAATCACTACAGAAGTTTTGGAAGAATACTCTTTGTTTCTGCTTCAACGCTTGCAAGCATTAGGTTTAAAATGTAGCCATATGTGCAGTTAAAGTGTTTATTATTTCTGGTAGGGAAACATTTTAAGACCAACTTTCCTCTTTCCTCCAGACCTCTTCTCTGTCCTCCTGCAGTCATAATAATCTAGTTTGGACATATTTGAGCTAGATTAAAGTTTGGTAAACTGCCAGAGCTAGCAATAGTAAACCAATCTGCTGTGTCCTCCAATATACTGCATGTCTGACCATACTAAAAATTACTTAGATGCCAATATAGGAAGGAGGAGAGTTGAGATAAGTTCCAGTTACTATGTGGAATAGATGAAATATCAAGATTCCAATTCATTGGATGCCTAGTTGCCATAGTTTCCATATGTTAATAAGAATGGTCACCTTAAATTTCATTTATGGTTTTGAAAATACCAGACAGTTGTTCTGACTCTTTCTTTTTGCTTATATTTGCTTATTTCTTCTAGGTTGACTCTGTATAGAACTAACATTTTCAATGTACCCAAGCATTCTGTTTGCATTCATAATATCCAGTGCCTAACCTCATCAAGTTCTCTACAGTGAACTCCAAGTCTTATGTTTAAAACAAAACAAAACCTCCTCCTCTTGTGAGGAATTCGAGAATGAATATGAGGGTTTCTAATTCTCTGTTCACTGGGAACATCTTCACACGCACTTCATAATAGACAAGCTGCATTTTTATCTGCCAACATATTGCTTGTTTTATAGCAGAAACAGTGTGGTGTCACTGGGAAATATCAATTTGCTAGCTGTTTCCTTTTCCAAATCATTAACAAGATAGACCCATGAGATTTTTCCAGTTAGAAATATCTGTAGCTGTTTTGAGGAATAACTTCTGAATTTGTTTCCGATTGCTTAATTAGTTTCTAAATAAAGACATTTGCCCCTTAGAAAACTACCTAGTACACAGCTGGTGACATAAAGGTAAATAATTAATATCCTTATATGTAATTAAAAAAATTAATACCCTTTAGGAGAGAACTAATTATAATTTATTTTTTTTTTTTAAACTAAAGTTAATTAAGCCCACCTTCATCTACTCCCCCTTGCCTGTTTGTGTGTGTTTGTATTTCTGTTGGGTTAAAGGAGAGAGATTTCTTTCCCCCGTCTCCTCCTCCCCTTACTGGAGCCATGCTGGCTCGAGTCTATCGAGTTATATTTATCCAACTGTTCTGCCATCCTATCTTTAATTAGATTCTCTGTCAGTTTACTCGGTAATGGTACAAATCTCACCAGGATATAAATTCTAGGTTCTTTTTTAGCAACATTATTTAAAAATAGGTATTGCATTATTATTTTCCCCGCTACTTGCTAGCAGCTGAAGTGTTCCTGTAAGGACATTCTGCAGATTTCTTTTCAGTGTTCTTTTGTTTGTTTGTTTGGGTTTTTTTTTGGGTTTTGTTGTTGTGGTGGTGGTGGTGGTGGTTTGTTGTGGTGGTGTTGGTGGTGGTGTGTTGTGGTGGTGGTGGTGTGTTGTGGTGGTGGTGGTGTGTTGTGGTGGTGGTGGTGTGTTGTGGTGGTGGTGGTGGTGTGTTGTGTTGTTTTGTTTGATACTGCATCCTGTTCTCAACTTTTTCCTGATTATCACCCTATCCTTAACCCTCTTTTCCTGTAGATAAAACTTTTGTCTGATATCAAGTCACTGGGTTTAAACTAGTGAATTGAACACTACTATGCATGTTCATAACAGATACTCGGGAAAAGTAGTGTTATTAGCCAGCATCTAAAATTCACAATGGAAAGCTTAGCATTCTGTTGTAGAAATGTGGTGAGCCTATGCTCTGGAAAAGTTGAAAATAACTGTCTTTAGGAATTTCTCTCTTTTCCTGGTCTTTGCACTTTATAGGTAATTGTGCACATAGAGTACCTATCCATTTGGAAAATTAAATGCAGTGTGAATATGGTGAAATAAAGATGAAATGGAGGGTAATTAAGTGGAAGGCCAAAATTTTAACATCTTAATACAAAGGAGCAATGTAAATGGTCTGATTTACTTAACAGCTTCTGTCATATATAGCCTCATTCATGTGCATAGCTGAAAAAAATATTTCACACTGACTCAACAGCACTTCCACACTGGCTACTTAATAAAACTTTATTTGCAAAGAAATTTTTGAAAATTAATTTTGAAGTGGTGGGTTGGGCTTTTTTAAGCAAAATCGAATGTGTTTTAATAGAGTTAGTATTTCAGCTTGATTTCAGCTGAAGTGGTTCGCATTGCTCTACCACAAATATCCTTTCACCAGTACTTGTGCTTGAAAAGTTAACATACCTGTATTGCACACAGTCTTCTGCTGAAAGTAAATGCCTTAACTTAATGGTTTTGATTAAGATCTCTTTGTCTCAATTATATTTAATCTGATTTGTGTGTATACAGGTAAACATATTAATTCCATATTAATATTCAGTTCCTGAGTAGTATAAAAAAGGAAATTAACTGCAACCAAAGGCAAATAATTTGGATATAAGGAGAGATTATGTATATGGACCAGAGTATATGTTTGGGTATGAGGGGTGTATATGTTTCATGTATATGGACCAGAACTCTTGAAAGTTCTCAATATGGGTTTTGGGTCTTTTTGGTGGGTTTTTGTTTTTTTTGTCTTAAGAATATAAGAATATTTCCTTCTTTGAGATTTATTTTTATTATGTTGGAGAGCTTCTACGTTAGTAAGGGAGGATGTAGTTGAACTCTACTTGTATTACTGCTTTATGACACTGCTGCTGCCTGCAAGCAGCTAGAGAGGGGGACTTGAGTTGCTCTGCTTAACTTCTGCCCCTTGTAAGTTGGTTTGTTTTCTTTGGTGTTTTTGGTTTGTTTGCTTTGGTCAGGTATTTCTTCTGAGCAGTTGGTCTGTTTTAAAAACAGCTCACATTGCAATTATGCAGCTTTGATTTTAAAGTTTCTTCAATGAAAACAGTATTTTTACTCGGTAGGTAATAAAGCCCTTTTTTCTTCTTAAAAACCATTTTATGACTAAAGAGCTTGTATCAAATTTCAATTAGAGAAGTAAAAACCTATATGTAGCTTAATGAGTAAATGAAGAGTTGGATAATGGTGATCCCTTGTAAGAGGTTTTAATGAGGAAAATGCTCTTTAATCATCTGATGATTATGGAAGAAGAACAGTAATCTGTGCCACTTTGATGTCCTGGCAAGGTAATTTACTGTATTTTTTTTCCTGCTGTGAAACTGAATAGCCTCACTCTGTGCCCATGCACCAGTCTGAAACACTTGGATTCTGCTGTATTCAGGAGTCTTTTTCAAGCATTCACCCCAGACTGAGTGAATGGAGAGCGTATGCTCATGCACAGAAATATGAGGGGTTGCAGGTATGGTTAGAGATAGGATTACTGCAAGGTATGTTTTGTAAGCAGTTTTCTTTTCAGAGGATCTTTATGCTTATATCTGAAAGCTGCTTTTTATAGGGAATGATTTAAGAGCTGTGAATGGCTGTCTCAAAAATAAACAGAAAAAAAGGCAACACCCCATGCTGTCACAGCAGATAAGCATTTGGTATATGAACATGCCTTTAAAATTACAGGGTCTGAAGTGTTGTGGCCAATTTGTTATTCCTTTTTTTTTCCCTCTCACAAATGGAAATACTTTTCAAGTCTGTAATGTTTGTGTACTTGCAAATGGAAGCAGTGGCATCCCCATTTCCACAAGGAAAGTCTGTATGTAAGTGTGAAGCAGAGTATATCTTATACTGATGATGCACAAATTGTAGCCCTGTATATGATGGCCGTACCCTGTTCAGACTGCAGTTGTCCATTTTTTTTTAATTCTTTTTTTTTACCCCTTCAGTGCTGATTTCTGCAGCCATACTGATATATCTGATACAGTTATGATTGACTGCCAGCACTGTTCTGTTCACTAAAATCCTCCAGAGCAGTCAATAGTCTTTTTTGCCTGAGGACTTAGCTGTTTGTGGCTTTTTCTTCACATAGTAAAATGCATAAAGCATGAAGCCTTTCCCTTCCACAAACTGTAACTTACAAACCTTGTTGTCAGAACTTAGTTGGTAATTTAAATTCAATTTTTTTCTGAATTACAGTTACACCATATAGTATTTCATAAGTTTCTCTTATAGGCTTCAGTTCACATATTGCCTAAATGCTTGGTTACATCCTTCCAGTGAAAGGGTGCAAGTGTCATCTTATTTCTGATGGTATTTGTTGATATCCAGTGGCACGGTGATTGCATGAGGATGGGCAAAGCACCAATCTGTATGTAATGAGCACCTGGTTCATTACAGAGTTAAGGGGAAGCTATTTGTCTCCTTTGGTTTAGCAGTTCTTATGGATCCTGGTCCATAAGTTTTGAGATAGAAACAGCTTCCAGGGCTATTCCTGGGAGCAGGGTGCTGCTAAAGGTAACTACCAAAGCTTGCTTGGGACCAATCCCATACCCAGTGGTCTTTACATCTCTAAGAACGTGTATTCAGATTAATAGAATGTAGTGGTTATAATGGCAATGAGTTAGAAACATTGGAAAAAAAATCATGATAATCTCTTTATTTTCCATCAGCTTTGTTATTTTTAAGCTTTCTTGGTATAAATTTGTGGTGTTTTAATTTTTTTTTTTTTTCGTGGTGTTGTTGTTTATCTCCTGACTCTTCAGTGACTGGTACAAGCAAACCCCTTAACATGAATAAAGGTCTGCAGGTACTACTACCATGTTAATGGTTATTTGCGTATATATAGTGTTATAGTCTCCCACCTTCTGATTGTTATTGTGGAGTTCTTCAGTTCTAGTAAACCTAGTAAAAAAAAACCTAGCATCTCCACTCTTAGGGATATCTGATATCAGCCTACCTGAAAACCTGTGGAGGTCATCTTCGTCTTGTGATGATGAGGAAAAAGTCAAATAAGGCTTAGCATTTCAAACATGAACCCTTTTTCTTCACTAATAAAAACCTAAATAGGTGGTAAGACATGAGCAGTTATCATGTATGTTGAGTCAAAAGCAGTGCCCCTATGGTCAGAGAGCGTGTAGAAATGGGAAAAATACCTACTACTCTAGCTTTATTAAGGATTTCACTAGCATGTCTGCTTCTAGGGCACTATTTAGATGGTGGATTTGCTGGAGCACTCTTTTTAAACAATAGAAAGAGGAACAAAACTCAAAAAAGCAGAAACTACACAAAGCTATGGATTCAAACACCTGGAGGGTGTTTTTGTTCTCTTGTCCTGTGTGCCTTGAGAAACGGAAAACAATGGCCGTGCAGAGTTTGGGTTGAAAAAGCAAAAGCTATGTAATGAGATTACTATAGCTATCACAGTGTGATTCCATTGTACTGCTGTGTCCATGTCACACTTTACCAATAAATCATAATAACCAGCTGACAATGCAAATATCACAGCATGTTGCCTGGGAATTACTCTGATTAGTTTGTAACTTGCAAAGGCTCAACTCACTCTCCATCAGTAAGTCCTTCTTCCATAGCTGTTATTTTCCCCCAATATTCTGTGTCATAAGAGACCGAGATTGCAGTGACCATAATTCTGGTTCAAAGGTGTTTGTAATAGCTTGTGTTTGCTACTTTTCAGGGCTTTGGGGAGTGTGTTATTAATACAAAAGTACTTTTTTACACTATTCTCTTGCAGAATATCTATAACTAGGTTTTTAAATCCTCATATAAAGCTTTGGGTTTAAATCTTGTACAGAGATAGAAATGTATACTAAACCATTATAGTAGCATACTGTTTGCATATGTTGTCAGTAACATGTCTGGACTGCAATAATCTCTTTAGAGGCAAAAAACATTCTTAAATTGTAATTAATTTTGTTTTGATTTTGGTGTTTTGGGGATTTTTGGTTGGTTGTTATGTTTTGGGGTTTTTTTTCCTCACAAAAATAGCAAACTTCCTCTTCAAGAAATTATATTATTATTTTTATATATATTTATCATTTAATATATTTTTTTGGTCTCTTATTGCATTGATTTCTGTGTAATAAATCATGGTGTTCTTCTAAGCTGTTTATTCATTTATTCTTCTACTGTGTTCTGTATTCCCTGATGTGATAAAAGTATGAGACATTACAACTTAAAGCTTGGAAAGACATGCTAGGCTTGTGGAAAAATTCAGCAGAGAAAAATTGCAGCATTCAAATGTTTACACAGATGCGCTTTCTTTTTTTTTTTTTTTTTTCCCATTGAGGTCTAGTTTAAAGTTTAACAAGAATTACTATGTTTGGAGTCACTGTGGCATTGTCCTATAGGGTGACCGGAGTGAAGGACATAGCAATACTTCCAGCATCCTTGTCTACTGTGTCTAAACTTCTGGCATGGTAACTGGCTCTTGTTTGAAGTATGATAATGTTAACTTTCTGACCCATCTCTTTTAAAATGTTAGTTGTGTTATTGAAAACACCCAAACATCAGATTTATGAAAATACTTTGTTTGTGCTTGTACCATTTGGGATCTTGTGTGCTTCATTAATATTCATTATATAATATGTTAGCTAGAAACCTAGGTTAAGCACCTAGACTTAATCCCTTGATGTGCCCCAAGTTTCCCAAGTGGTTCTGCGTAAGTCGTTTAGCATTCTAGTATCTTGGTTTCCAGTCTGTTTAGTAGAGAGAATATTATTCTTCCCATTGTGAGAGAATATGCAATATCGCTGTGGAAATAAACTCACAATGGATTCTGAAATGCTTAGGGAGTGTGGGATGGCTTTATATGCTAGAGATGAATATGGGAAGAAGCAGTTGCATCTCTGTGTGGCAACTGAGGACAGCCTAATGACAATGTCCCAGAGTGTATTTGAGATCTACAAAGACATACTGGTTTCACATTAACTGTGGGACCCTTGCAGCATTAATAGAGTAAACTATGGGTTTAACTAAAAAGCAAACTGGATGTTTTTCAGTGGTTTCTAGTATCACTTTCTGTTCTTCATTAATGGCAATTTTAGCTATGAGCATGTACTTTGAACTACAAACAAAAGTTTAAGAAACCATGGAAGTGAATTAACAGCAAACTGCTCAAATGAAGTTACTGTGTTGCAAGTCAAAGAATCGTAGAATGGTGTGTTTGGAAGGGACCTTTAAAGATAATCTAGTCCCACTCCCTACAATAAGCAGGAACATCTTCAACTAGAGCAGGTTGCTCAGAGCCCCGTCCAACCTGATGCTTAATGTTTCCAGACATAGGGCATCTACTGTCTCTATAGACAACCTGTGCCAGTGTTTCACCACCCTCATCATAAAAAAAATTCTTGCTTATATCTTGTCTGAATCTATCCTGTTTTAGATTAAGACCATTACCACTTTTTCTGTCGCTACAGGCCCTGCTAAAAAATCTGACCACAATAATATTTTCTCCTGGAAGTGTATTTGGTTGGTTAACATACAAAAGAAATGACTATTGCTTCATTTATTAGAGCATATGTAAAAAAATATTTACCAGGGAGCTGGATTTTTCACTCCCCTGCTTTTCTCCAGATGCGTTCCTGCCAACATACAGATAACATTATTTGAAAAAATATACAAAGAGCAAATGCTTCTCTATCAAATGCACAAAGAAGCTCAGTCGAACAAGCAATTTGAGAGAGAACTAATGGGAAAAGAACTGGTAAGAAGCTCCCATGCTTCAAGAAATCTCTGAAGGACTGAATATAAAGAAAAAAAAAGCTCTGTTTTTTTCAGAAAGTATTATGGGCACATCTGAAACATTTCAGGCTAATATTTTATTGGATGAATCCCATTCCAGTGGTGCACGCTGGCAGCAAGGTTATGACTGAACCAGATGCCAAGATTCAGTTGGCCATGTTTCATTAGCTACTGTAAAAATAAGAAATTGTCATGCCTGTTGTTGTAGTTTAACCCCAGCCAGCAACTCAACACCACACAGCTGCTTGCTCGCTTCTTCCCCTACCCCGTGGGATGGGGAGGTGGGGAGACTTAAAAGGGTAAAAGTGAGAAAACTGGTGGGTTGCGATAAAGACAGTTTAATAGGAAAAGCAAAAGCTGTGTGTTGCAAGCAAAGCAAAACAAGGCATTCGTTCCCCACTTCTCATCAGCAGGCAGGTGTTCAGTCATCTCCAGGAAAGCAGGGCTGCATCACGTGTCCTGGTTACTTGAGTAGACAAATGTCATCACTCTGAACAGCCCCCTTCCCCTTCCTCCTTCTTCCTACCTGGCTTTATATGCTGAGTGAAACATTTTATGGTGTGGAATATCCTTCTGGTAAGTTGGGTCAGCTGTCCTGGCTGTGTCCCATCTCAACTTCTTGTGCACCACCAGCCTACTCACTAAGGGGTGGTGTGAGCAGCAATAAAGGCCTTGGCTCTGTGTAAGCACTGCTCAGCAATAACTAAAACGCTTATCAACACTGTTTTCAGCACAAATCCAAAATGCAGCTCTGTACTAGCTACTAAGCAAAAAAACCAATTCTATCCCAGTCAAAACAAGCACACCTGATAACACCGAAAGCAGGTTCAGCAGGAATTTGTACCTTGAACACGGCAGAATATCTGGGGGGGTCCTGTATATACAGCCTCTGCTGCTCACTGATAACATAGTGGGCAAGTCCTTTCAAGTCAGGAATTCATTCTAAAATAGGTCAATAGAAGCAGGGAAATATATTGCTACTTAGTGTATAGATCGTTACTGCTATTAGAAGGCCTTCTGAGTGTACAGACATGCACCTAAAAATTTTGTGAAGTTTTGAAATGTTTTTATAATTTTTTTCTTCTGCTTTATTGTTAGATTTGTTGTGACTAATGTTCTACTTGCTGCCTGTATTGTATTTCATCTCTGGTTAGAGCACCTTCATCCATCCATCTGTATGTATCTATTAATAGTTAAGTTCTAGGAACCCTTCTGGAAGGGCGAGAGGTAGGGAGAATACTCTCTATCTCCCAAAGGGTTGAATTATCACTCCTGGGATCTGGGAGTCCCTAGGGGCAGGAATCCCACCCCTACCCCACCCTAGCTTCCATGTCCTGAGGGCAACTAAGTATTTCTAATCCTAAAGGTCATCCTGAAGAAATACCTGCTATTGCTGCAACCCAGAAAGCATTTGGAGACTGTCTTTATCATTCCTTGTTGCTGTTCCATTCCCTTGTTGCTGTTCAGCTTAACACTAAGATGATGTCTACGCTAGTAGCTTATAACAGTGCTCTGGAAATTTCCTCAGTTCTGGAACAGAATTACCTCTGTTGTTGGGGGGAGGGAAGGATGAGGTTTGGGGGACACAGGGATGTGACATACCAAACCATCCATTAGACTTGAAGCCTGTTCTCACTGTTGTTCCTCCAAACACTTCCTATTCACAGTTCAGCTACAAGAATGTTTCAGGGACCATTTAAAGGTATCAGATAAGCAGTCTTCCATCACTATCTTATAGTGAAGCAAAAAAAAAATTATTAGGAAGGATTCATATCACTTCTTCACAGTGGCTTGAGAGTCTGAGACTATTGCATGTCTACTTTAATATATGATTATAGATGTAGCTAACATAGGAATCTTTATTCCACATACTACTGAGCAATGATGGAAGCAAAGGTGCTCTAGGTACTGCTAAAGAGCACCTTTAATCTCTTGTAGCTAGTACTAGAAATTGCTAGTAGTACTTTACTCCTTTCATGTAGCTCTGTCTGTGGCATTTCTGCTGACATAAGCATCTACATCAGTAAGCATAAAGTATTCTTACATCGGTAGTATGTTCTTCAATAGCTAAAACAAGATCCATTCACATTGTGATGCATGGCAAAGAACAGTTTCGGAGCATCTTAGCCGTTGATTCATTGGTATAAAGCTTTATACAGTACTTGCTAAATATTATTTGAAAAGTGCAGAATGATCCTGAAAAGATGTCAGTATTTTCAGTTAGGGTGAAATAATTTTAGAAATCAAATTAAAGCTGGAAGTAGCAATAGGTAGCTGAAAGTTTAGATCTTCAAGACTGTTAGTGTTGTTACAACTAGAGCAAAGTCTTCAAGCCACAACCAGCATCTCACTTCCCTCATGCCAGATACTGTTGTAAATGTACACAGTAAAAAGTTGCTTCTATTATGTAGAATTCTTCTAAGCCCATGTCTACTGAGCTACTCACTCATGCTTTCTCAAGTGAGAACACATACACAAAACCTAAGGAATCAAGTTAACATTGCATGTTATCTTGGTAAGGATGTTATGTACTTTTATGAAGTGTCACATATGGGTATCTTAAAATTAATTGGCTCTTCAGAGCAGAAATGCTTTGCCTTTTCACTCTGGACAAAATCTTGGGGAAAAGTCCCTGACTTCAGGATAACAGTGTTTCCTTTTCCCTTTATTGTCAGTCACATTAGCATGAATTTCTTCTGGTATATGCTGTTGTAGTCTATGATGCTATATGGTAAAAACTTCCCAACCTGCTTGTGCTTTCAGATATTTTTTTTACCTAATAATGTATTTGTCCTTGTATTAAGTAATGAAAACTATTTCACTAGAAATTACTACTTTTAAACTGAGTAATCTTCAGACTAACTGAGAACAGGTGTCTATACTTTAATATTGCAAGTATATTAGAGTGTGGGAGTATGTCATTTTATTCTTAGAGAAGTGATGTCTGTGGTCTGCAAAGTAAAAGAGTAAACCAGAATTAACTCGGCATGTTACTAGCCAAAGTACGCATCATGCCTTTAGCATAATGTGCACTGAACAGTGTTTTTCTGAAAAAGCAATAACTGCAGTGCATTCTTCCTGGTGGTGAGATCATGTCCATTAACAATCCTTGGACTTTAACACAAGTGCTGTACAATGACAGAGTATTTTCCTTCCAGTTTCTAAATGTGATGGACTTTTGCAAAGCACCCGAATTTTTATCATTAAGTTAATGAGATATGTAGTAATCCCAAAGACAGCAACTGAGAACTGTTAGAGGAAAACATTTCCTCAGGACCCAACAGCCTGAGAGGTGAGGCTGCCGCAGATCTACATTACCAGGTTCAGCTAGGAGTGAGGATGAATAAGGACAGGCATGCATACGTAGAGCATACATTATATATCCATGGTCAGCCACACAGGTCAGACAAAGGGTCAGAGCTCCAATGGTCTCTTCCTACTTCCCTTTCTTGCTGGACAGGATGGAAGTCCATTGGTGAGAACATATGTGTATGTATATGTACATACAGGATGGATCCCTCCAGCAACTGAGTCTGATCAGTTTTTCCAGTAACTGTCCCTGGATCCCAGTCTTGCTGATTGCTGGGACCTAGACATGCAAGCCTCCTGAAGCTTCAGCCCTATTCCAGTTGCTGGTACAGACTGCTGATGCGTGTACACATGTGCACACACACCTTTCCCCTGCACTCAGCTGGGCAGGACTCCCCTGGTTCCATGGTTCCAGAGCTGACTCCTCACTGCTTTTGCTCCTAGAGACACACAGGTGGTCTCACACCTAAAAGCTACCCTCATCTCCTTGCTCCCAGGTCACTTCACCCACTCACAGATAATCTGGGTTGATCTTTGTTAATGATCGCAACCTTGCTCAAGTACCCATACTTGCTTCTGTCACTGGCATCACAGACACATGGGCTTGCCAACCCCAAGTGCTGCAGTCACGCCCCCATACACGTATGTGCACACAGCATAGTTTTCTCACCCATGACAGAGGTAGAAAGTTTAATAAGATAGGGCAGGCTACACAGTTCAGGCACAGGGCATGGCCAGGTAAGTGTCCTGACCAGCCAACTATTTACATATGACCAGACTTTTACATCCCATTACCACTCGTATTTTCCCATTCTTTTTCCTACACAAATTGGCTGAGTTCTTGCCTTTTCCTGTCTTCGGTTCCTCCCCTAAACATCCCATAATAAGTCCTGTGACCCTGGACTGCTTTTCCTCTGCTTCTTACAGTGTGTCTCCTGGGCAGCAACCTTTCTAGTCTGGAAAGCGATCTATAAAGCTTCTGCTGCTGACTCTGTTGTGGGTTTCATGCCTGGGCAATCAGGTGGAGGTTCTGCTGGGACAGCTCTGGGAGGGACCCAGAGAGAGTGTTTGTTCCTTGAGTGTCCTCAGTTTGGGTTCTGGCCTGTGTTTGTGCATCCCAGTGTTTCTCTGGGCTTGTGGAGATGGGCTTTGGAGGGGCTGGTGGCTCCTGGGATGGGCCTGGGAGCAGCTTGAGCAGGGTATTATTTGGGCTTCCGCTCCTGCTGCTGTGTCTGAGCTCCTTTGTGGGTCTGTAGATTTGCTTTATCATGCAACCTAGCAATAATGAATGCAGTATAATATCTTATGAGTAATAGGCTGTGTTTACTAGTTCTTAGTTATAATGAAGAAATACTGTTATCCAGTTACAACATGTACGAGTCTCCAGAGAGGAAGATGTTTTGAGTTGAAATAATTGTAACTTACTGTTAGATTGTTTTCCTGAGAATTTTTTTGACGGATTTTTGCCTTTGTTTTGTCCGTAAGATACTCTCCATAAGTGATCCTTCTGTTTTAAATGATTGTTATTCAGAAGACTCAAACTGTAGCAGGCTCTCACCTGAAATAGCTGACAATTTCTTGTCTTTCACAGATGAGTATGGAAAAGAGAAATTAAATGTACACTGTTCTCTTTACTCTTCTCTAGCTATCTGTCATGGTGGTTATTTACGAGGTCATGCTGTTTTTTTCCTAGTTGAGTTATTCTGGCATAGCAGTATTGTTTTATGGAGAAGTTTTGCCTGGGATAATGTCAGCAGGAAAACGAGTTTAGACGGCCTTGTGATTCAGAGCTTACAAGGGATCAGTCTCTAGTGCACAAAACTGCCTGTCACTGTTTGAGCAAGATAAAGCTTCGTGTGCCATAAGAGAGGAATAGATGTTTTTTATCAGGGAATTCAGACCTTTCTGAAAGGTGTCAATGGATTGGGGAAATGCAGCCTGTGGATGTATGCCCTGCAGACAGAACTTGTCTTGCTGTGTTGTATTTGGTCTCTGAGGTCAGTGATAGGGTGATAGTCACTGGAAAAGGATCTCATTAGTTAAATGGCCTTTTGCCTAATGCAATATTTTAGTTTTTTATAAAAGAAGATGCTTCCAGATTCAGCAAAGCTAAACCAGGTGTGCTGTCATGATATTTTTACTGTAGTCACTGAACTGTCTTCTCGTTTTCTCATGTCTGCTTGGGATGGGCGTAAGAATTTACCTATAGTTTTGTGAATCATATGTTCCTTGTTGGTTACCCACAAGGAAGCTCATAATTTCATAAGAAGGTAAGTGCAAGCCAAAGGAAATTGAAAATACTTGCCCGAAGTCCTTTAGGTGCTGAGTTTCAGTAATCGGATTTAGCCGTTAAGGGGAAGCAGAGATGCAAAAGTTTCGCTGGTTGGTGCCAGGTCTCTTAGATATGCATTTCAGTAGTTTTGAGGATGCATGGAACTGCGTCTGTTCAAACTGTGTCTACATCTCATTATTGATGTGATAAGCCATAGTGAAAGTCTTGAGGAAAATCAGCCTGTACCTGAATAAAATACCTGTATAGTTGTCCTTCCCAGGTTTCCTTTTCTAGGAGGGATTCTAGGATTTTTTCTGGGGGAGGAAAAAGAATTGTTAGAATACCTACTTGTTATCCTATTTAAATCCTCACAGATGATAAAATTTAGTACCTCTTCAATGTTTTACGTCTCATTTCAACAAAAAGTTGGAGTTTTGATGTAACTTTAATATTCATATATTCTGGTAGGTGCTTACTAATGGATTTATTTTTAACTGTCTTATAACAATTTGTCAACAAGCAGGGATGAGGTGTGGTGTTGAGTGTTGCAAAATGAGATGAGCTTGATGTTCAGATCAAAGGATTTTTATGACCATTTCTTTTTCTACAACTTTATGGAAGCAGAACATATCTCTTTCAAGCTTAACTGACTGCAAATGAGCCATTATTCCACCACCTTTATAGGTTATCTTGTTAGCATTTTAGCTTGTAAATAGGTAATCTGTGACTACCCATGTGGTACACAGGCAGTTGGTTTTACTCAACTTGATGTTTATATTGCTGTTGTCTTATTTTTAGAAAGTTGTCAGATTGTGTTTTGAAGTTGTTTAATTAACTGAGTTTAGCTTCACCAAAGTGCCTTTCAGTGTTGGGTTCAAAAGTTGTTTTTATATGACTAGGCAACTAGTCCACCCAGTAGAAAACATGTCCTGCATTTGAGTGAGCTACTGTATTAAAAACGGATCTGACAAAGTTTTGCTATCTATTAGTTATAATAGATGTATCCATAGCTATGGATGTAACTTCTGTTAGCAGTTTTATGTGTAGATTCAGCTTTGCCAGGAACTCAGTTTATAGGAAGGCAGTGCTGCCATCTTCCAAGTATTAAGTAAATAAGAATAAATTCCATCTTTGAGAACATCAGTTAGGCTGAAATGGTGCCTTCTGAACGTGTTCCAGCCATTGCAAAAATTTGAAGTCATAAAATTTCACAGCACTGTATTTTACAGAGAATATTATTATAACATTTAGAGGGTTTGTTAAAATTTTCTGGAAATTGTGTTTAAATCAAGCCACACTTTCTTCAACTTAGTGTTATACCCCTTTAAAACACCTTCTTGTTTTTATCTTTCTTATCTCATTAAATACTTGAAAAAGTTTTCAAAGACTTATTTTAAGATGATATTCATACCTATAATAAGAAATTGAGACTGCTGTAGAAAGAGATGTCTGGAAGAGATCTCAAAAGGCCAGGTTGTCAATCTTCCGGCTCAGTCATTCAAACCTGAAATGCATTGCACTTAGATATTCCAGTAGCCACTTACAGCATATATATGTTTTATCATCTGACATCTTGGATTAGCTGTGCACTGTAGCACACCAATCTAATAGTTGTTAATATACTTCAAAGATAACAACGTAAGAAAGCATGTAGTACAAAGTATGTAATTACAAGCTGTAATGATAGATTATAAAAACATGTATGTGTGTTAGGTTGTTTTCTGCTTTGATTTTTGTATGGAGGTTATAACAAATTAAATGGTCTCAAGAGATTCTTCCCTCTCTGCAGAGAGAGCACATCTCATACCTGGTGTGCAGCTAATTCTTCACCATTTGCCTTCCCTTGGCTATGAACTTCTATCTTGTAATTTTTTATTTATTTATTTATTTATTTTTAACATTCTGAGTCTTAAATGTTGAAGTAGTTTTCAGTATTGCCTGTGTAATATCCAGGACACCCTTCCTCCCTCCCCTGTATATTCTATGCACTGAATGGCTTACAACTCAGTATAGCTCATGTTTCCAGCACTAGCATTTGCTTTCATAAGTAAGCTATGCTATGACTATGAGGGACAGCTGCAGTTGTGCCAGTGTTTGCTATGTACAGTAAGTGCTGGGGAAACAGAAATATTCCTGCCTTCTCAGAGATAACCAAAAAGACTGGGAAAGCAATGTTGTGTTTGGATATGAAGTAGTCTTACAAAGGAGCCCTCTCCATGTGATAAGAGTCGCATCAGTCTGTGAAAAAACTCATTTATTAGGGTTAGCAAAATTCAGTGGAGGATATCTAAATCTGCTTCAGTGCTAGGGAATGTAAGGAATTGGACAGGATCATCTCAGAGTTGTCCAGCCTTTCATAGCTGTAATTATACAGATAAATTTTCCCCTGCCATCACTACTGATGCATTTTGTTTAAAAAAAAATTTTATTCCATACCGTGAATTAGAAAAGGTTTTCCTGTTTCCCTATGCAATTTTTTTAAGATTTCTTGTGCCTGAGAAAAGAATGAATACCACTTTGAGATTATTATTTTTAATTTTTTTTCATGTAAGGTATCTCGTTAGAGTTGTCTGGTTTAGTCTTATGTTGTTATTTTTGCCAAAGGAACAATTCTATGTAGATAAGGTACAGCTGGTCATGTATTGGATATGTTGATAAGTGGTGAAAGATATTCAGATCAAGGAAAAGATTATTATTTTTCTTATAACCATGTTATCAATCACATTTCATAATGGGTTGGTCCATTTAAGACATGCCTAATGTGGGGTTTTTTTGGGGGGTTGGAGCTTTTTTTGTGGTCTTTTTTTTTTGCTGTTGTTGTTTTTTTGACAAACTGGCTTATGGGTGTACCGGTCTTATTCTCTAGCTGTAGAATGAAAATTCCATCACTGTTAACTGAAGGAGGTCAGGAAATGCTTCAGGGTCACACTGTAGAGTACTCTACAGAAATATTGACAAAAGCTTCATAAGCAAAAAGGAGTTAAACTAGGATGGTTAAAATGGAATGGTTTTGGTTAGAGAGTACCTTTCAAAAGTCTAGTAGTTCAATCCTCCTGCCATGAGCAGGGACTTTAACTAGATGAAGTTGCTCAAAGCCCTGCCCAACTCAACACTGAACGTTTCCTATGATGGGGCATCCACAGTTTCTCTGGTCAACATGTTCCAGTGTCTCACCACCCTTATTGTGTAAAACAAACAAATCCCCAAAAATAAAAATACCCAAAACTCCCAACACAATTTTTTTTTCTTTCTTATAGCAAATCTAAATCTACCCTAAATCTATAGTCTTTCAGCTTAAAACTGTTGCGTCTTGTCCTGTTAGTTTAGTCCTTGGTAAAAAGTCTCTTTCAGTCTGTCATACAAGTGCACCTAATATATTGAAAGGCCTCAATGAGGCCTTTCAGAGCCTTCTCTTCTTCAGGCTGAACAACCCCAACTGTCTCAGCTTGTCGTTGTAGGGCAGGTGCTCCAGCCCTCTGACAGATACGTTGTGCATTAGGAGCTAGTTATTGAAGAAATATCAAATTACTGTATTGCATGTATAACAAAAGACTAAAACTATGCTTCATTATTATCTAAGAATAATTATCTAAGAATAAATATTATCTAAGCTTAATTATTATTTTCAGAAGAGTCAATTAATGGATCACAAATAATATCTTTATTTGGACACATGCATGCGTAGTGCATTGTGAAAGAGAAGAGTCTTTTTCTGCCTGTTTTTGTCGTATCTTTCCCAGCAGCACAAAATGTTTCTGAATTACATTGTTGTTGATATTTTTTTTTTTGTGATTTGGAAAACAGATAATCTAATCATGCTACAAGGTCAATTGATAAGCAATAGAAACTCATCTGCTGAGAGTGTTGGTGTTTAAGTGGCACAAAGTGAAATATATAAAAGTTCTTATATCCTTATGCTGTACTTAGAAACCAGGCAAGTATATTAAAATAACACACAAGTAGTTAAAATATGGATTTCTTATGTATAGTTACTTCAGCAGTATTAATCCATTTCAAGGTTGTGGAGGATGCCAGCACAAATTGGAAGATCTTTTTACTGCTATTCAGAGAATGATTGTTTTCCTAGGAAGGCTTAAATAAAAACACAGTGCTTTTATCTTTTGGTCTAAGCCTTACTGGAGACTTAAGCGGCTGCCTGTTTCTTGCATAGTTTTCCTCTAACACACTATAGAATTTTCAGTAAAACCCTAGGTTTTCACAAATGCATTGATATTGTTGGGTGCCTAGTTTCCAAGTTACTACTTGTCTAATAGCTTTCAAGAGGTACCATGAAGAAACAGCAATTCTCATAATGGGCTACTAGAAATTTTCCCAAGTGAAGCATTAGTGTAAGTTTATTTTTCACATACATTACATAAATCTGTTCATAATGGTGGCTTTCATACTGCATCACTAACAGGCTAGCCTATTATAATGGTCTAATCACTTTCTGTCTCTATTGCACTTAGTGTACTTCTAAAAAAATAGCTGAATAGTTCAGAAAATTGATACCAAACTCCTGGAAACCATTACTTAGTCAATGAAATCTTCCAACAAACCAGTTGATACAGCATGCAAGAGCAAGCCGTGATTTTTAAAGTGGTTCGTTCTCAGGATTGGTTGTGTTTTGAAAGTTTTCTTAATGCTTATATTGGAAACAAATCACGTAAGAATCACTCCTCTGTTTTGCTGATGTCTGCTTTCTTAATGCTCAATACTAATTCTGAAATTTCAACATTTTCCAAAAAATGTTTTAATTTTTTCACTTCTCTCTTTTTTGTGTGTTTTCACACAACAGTCTATGTTCTGTAAACATAATAAACAGCAACCAAATGAAACTAGTGTGTGATAGACTGTGAACCAGCCTACCTGGAAAGAGGGAATAAGCAAACTGTAAGGAGTTCAAACTTTTTCCTATGTTTTTCAGAAGTATAGTCATAACAGTGCATTAAGAAAACAACCTTAAGTTTCCATGTAACTAAGAAAAAGCTTGTCGAAGGGCAAGAAATAGGCATCCGATAATGAAGAACCTATTCCAAGCATACATAAGGTGAGAAGAGAGTGTTCCATGGAAATAATTGAGAGTTATGAGCATTATAAATAGTGGATGCATAAACAGAAAAGTTCAGAACTAAACTGAAGGCAGGGTACAAAACTGAGTCTTATGCTAAAAAAGAGAAAGCATCTTTCAGAGAAAGTATCTATTCTCTCACACTTGCTTTCTGCCTCATGTAACATTAAGTTCTGGGACAAGTTGGGGGGTGCGATTTTTTGGGGGGGGTTTGGTTTGGTTTCGTGGAATTTTTTTGTTTTGTTTTTTTCTAGAATGTTATTTTGGATTTTTTTTTGTTTGCTGTAGTCACTAGTGAGGTACAATAGGTGAGGTTTTGACTTCCTGACAAATCAGTGCTGCTTCTTACAAATCTATTGTGCTGTTTAGTTGCTGAATCTATGACATCTCTGTCTAGTTAGTGTCAGGATGAGGTGGTAGCTACAGCTTTAGGGAGATTTACTGTCAGCTGCTTTCTTGACATATAACTTGCTCCCAATATTTTATTTTGACTGTAAGTGAGAATAAAGTTACTCCTCAATTTCAACCCACACAATAGAAAATGGAAGAAATCAGATTTGGGGTTTCTTATAACAGTAGACTTAGATGAATCTGGCACTGATCGCTCATACTGCAGAAAAATCTTATGCAGTAAAATGAAAAATATATAATATTGATGTCTTTCATCTGATAGCAGTTGTCTCTTATCAGTGAAGCAGGCATTATTAGACAATTTTAAGTATTCAGTGTCCTCCTTATAGACTTCCTATGTAATAATGACTTCCTCTCAGTTAATCTCTGGGATTGGTTTATTTAACTGCAGAGCTTTTGTAACACATAACTTAGTGCTTCACAACCAGGTTGCCAAACTTCCTTGTTTGCCTTCTGAGAGGGTCCCATGCTTGTTAATTGGTAAAGATGCTTACATGAAATTACAATGCAAGTGATCCCATTCTTGCTCCTACTCATATCTGCGTGTGGGCTAATTCTATGGAGGTTTTTGTGTTTTGTTTTTTTTGGTATTTTTTTCTGTGTGGGTTTTGTGGGGGATTTTTTTCTGTGTGAGTTTTTGTTTGTTTGTATTTTTGTTTGTTTGGGTTTGTTTGGGTTTTTGTTTGTTTTTCTTGTTTTTCATTTTTTTTTTTTTTTTTAAACCAGAAGGCTAAAGAGAGTTAGATGAGCTAATTGGGTCTTGTATTAATATATGGTTCTGTTGAACTCCAGTCTAAATGAATGTCCGCTTAATTTAACTGCAAAATTTCCTATAACTTCTCATGATTCCTGAAACAAGGGGTAGTACAAAATTACAAAATGAAGTATATAAGCTTTAGAATTAGTTTGAAGTATTGTTAAGTTTGA
>JANHGB010011653.1:16672-35341 GCA_026283785.1 Coracopsis vasa | reverse complement strand
GCTGAGCGGTGCCACTGGAGGTAGGGAGTAAACATTATCCAGTGAACTCAAAGAGACTTGTGAAAAACAAATAGGCTTGCCAGAGGTACAAGGCACCACAGTACATTGACCTGTTCAGTAAAGACCTAAAAGTACACCTATGTAACAAAGAATATAATGTAAAATTTCCTAGGTCCCATTATTCAGAGTGTGGACAATGCAAGGATACTGTAACCTTCTAGTGACATTCCATAGGTACATGATCTTTAGGATGCTACTTTATGTTGATTACCTAACACAGTTCAGTGACACTTGAACATGTGTTAAGAAGGAAGTAGAGAATGATTATTCAAAGCCTGTAAAATAAAGTATGGAATATGAGAATTGAAAAAAGAAAAGGAACACCAGAAACTTTCCAGTGAGCATCAGGGGTTGACAACTTACAAATAAGTGAAGACGATAGGAGATGAATAAGGTGAGAAAGGGATAGAGACAATTACACTTAAATCCAGAAAATAAAGATGACCTAGAGACCTGCACTGGAGTTGAAACTTGGCTTCAAAGCATAACAAAGGATAAGTAACCCTTCACATCCTGTGTCTAGTTTCAATGGGAGAACAGTTAGGACTCTGGGTGATTTGAAGAAAACTCCTAAGCATATGATAGGCAAGGACATTCTTCACTATCTTGAAGGGATTGAGGAAAAATAATAGTAGCTTGAACTAGCACTTTAGAGGTGCCATCTTGCAGCTCAGATTAAGTATTTGCAAGACCTTGAATATATTCTCTATCTTTGAGATGCTAAATTTTCTTTGTATTACTAAATTAGTCCAGATAAGCCATGACTGAGTTTGGTGAACATACAGACAAAGCCTGCAGACAATTTTCCATCTCCCATCTGATGAAGTGATGCCATGGCTAAGGGAAAGAGCACTGCACTCCTCTGGAAAAGAAAGACATTAGTATTCTCACAGTGTACTCAATGTTGGCACTAACATACAGAAAGTAATGGCTAACTCTACATTTTCAGGAGAACGCTTCTAAGCATGTCTTTGTGTTCCCCTTAGAAAGGTTGCTGTTTCCAAAGATAAGAAGAAATACAGTCTACATACCTCCATTTTTCACCCTAACTACCAGTAGCTCATTGTCATGGTTTAAACCCAGGACACTGGTGCTAAACCCAGGACACTCATCCTCTCTCAAATACGTATTTTTCATTTGCTTTATCACTTATGAAATTTTACCACTTATGAAATTATGAAATTTTTTATGATTCTTATGAAATTCCAAGGTCATCTTCCTAACTCCACCTGAAGAACTTCCTTGAATGTATAATATATAGGGCTCAATCCTGTTAGTGAATTCAAAAATGGTCTAAAATTATTACAGAGATCTAGGAATTGAAGGGAGAAGGCACCAATGAACTGATGAAATAATTCTTAGATGACAGAGTTTGAGTACGGAGCTAAAGCAAACGTATCCATCATCTTCATGAAAAACAACAAAAAAAACAAAACACAAATTCAACAACAAAAGAGAAGCCTCACAAAAACAACAACTAAAAATTCATACATCAGTTCAAAATAAAGAATTTTGTCCAACTGTTGTTTCAGGTGATGAAATCATTGTTACATTAATGCTAATCTGGAATAACTGCACAAAAATTAATATCTAGCTCTTACACGATTTTCTCCTTTGGCCTGTCACCATGAGCACATACCCGTACACATAAAGGAGACTTACTAAAGTCCGCAGAGTCATCAGTGCTGTGTATCAAGAAGATAATTCACCCTGAAGGGTAAATTTTCCGTGCTGTGCATGGGGATTTCGTCACCTAACTCCCACTAACGTTAATGGGAATTGTGCAGCCTGATGCCACTCTGCTAATTTTTTTTTCCTTGTTGTTCTATTCAGGCCAAGGTAACAGCTGATCTGCAAAACCAGAAAAAAGTATGTGATGCAGTTTTGAATTATTTGCCTTGTCCTATGCTTTAAAAAGGCTTTACAATGACTGGCAAAGATACTTCTAGCTGAAAACAACCTGATTGCAACCTTCTATATGGCTATGTATCACAGTTTCCCTTTTTTCAGGATATAGGCATTAAAAGACGCATGGTTTATACAGAGAACCAATCTCAGTTTAACTAAGCTGCAACTGAAGGTCTTTTCTCCTGCAGAAGTCCCAGTCAGAGGTATGTTAAACACTTATCAGGCCAAGCCACTTTGAAGGACAGTCTGCTACAGTACATAGTAGTTACATGGTACACAGTCCTACGTAGTAGTACATATGAAAGGGCCTTGAGCAACCTGGTCTAGTGGAAGGTGTCCCTGCCCATGCCAGCGGGGTTGGAACTAGATGATCTTAAGGTCCTGTCCAACCCAAACTGTTCTATGATTCTGTGATTGTATAGTCCAGACCACACTTGGAGAGAGAAAAGTGACTTTGTTTACTGCAGAACAAGAGCTCTGCCTTCATCTACATAGACTTGCCAGGTCATTGTGGAAGACAGAGAGGAGCTTCAAGAGCAGTTGCTTGAATGCATCATAACATTGCAAGCAGAATGCCACTGAATGCAGATGCCATCATGGCGGCTGTGAATGATGACAGTATATTGAAATTTTTCTACTTGGTCATAAAAATGGAAAACATAAATGCAACTCTTGCCAGACTGAAAAGGCAGCTTCTTGAAACTACTTTTTAGAAACATGAAGTGCTGCAGTGTTCCAAGTACTACACATCCAACAGTTCCTAACAATTCCCACTGCTAACAGCAACTAGGTGCTTAACGTTTTTTAGATTAGAAGAGTCCAAAACATGTGAAAAAGAATCCCATATTGCATCCACTCCCTTGTAGAATTATCAATGTCACTCAGCTACATAAACGAATTGCAGGCAGACCTCTCTGCGGTCCTCTGTATGAGGCATGAAATCATGACCAAGAAGCAATGCTTCAAAAAATAAATATCATCATACAATGATACATCATAAAAACAAAATCATACAGCAGCTATTCAATCAACAGAAATGCAGAAGTGATCACTCCTTTGGTATCAGAGATACCTGTAAGTCTGTTTGCTGCCATAGACAAAGTAGGGCATTACCTGGAGGCACCAAAGCAAAGAAAATCCCGTTTCCCCTCCAAAAGAATCTCTGAAATTCAGGATTTATACTTCTGCCAAAGAATAGCTGGAGATGCAGCAGGTACTGCAGTTGGGGCAGCACCTGGAGGAGACTATTCTTCATCCCAATAAACAGCACCATGATTTCTATCCTTTAAAAGGTCAGAAGAGCACCAAAGCCCAGTATCAAAATCCCAAACTATCTTGTATTTTATTACTTTAATTTCATGAAAGTATTATTCAGGCTACACTGGCCTAAACAGCTGATCACTATTTCAGCCTCCAGGTCTCCTCTGCAGGTGCCTCAGCTACTGCATCGTCATCAGTGCAGTGTGTCATCCCTCAGGGCTTCCTGTATTGCTCTTCAAACTGTCTCCATGGATTTAATTTGCAGATTAAAATTTCTGCTGCAAACAAGACCACTGATAATTAAAAAATGTTTTCACAAATTCATCTGTGAAGAAGCCAAGCAGCTGATTTCATTACTCGTCATCCCCTATCCTACAAGTGTCCAGCTGTCTCTTTCCTATGCCATAGCACAGATGTATAGCCAGTTCTGTGGGCTTTTCATCTATCTAGCAGTTTGTAAAAGTAGAAGTTGCTCCTCCAGCAGGAGACAGAACTTGACACAGGATACAGCGAAATTAAGACAAATCTGGGAGGCTATTTGCTATTTCTACCAATTAAGTCTGGTAGAATATCAAATTGTAAATATCACCAGAATACACACTCCAAATCTGCCAGCATATGAAAATCAGGATACTGACTGTATGTCATTATTTCCCAACTTGCAGGTGATTGATGAGATTTATCAGTGCTGACCCAAGAGCCTTAGAAATATATACAGGCCCATTTTTGTATATCTCTTAAATTTTCTCTAAATCTCTCAGAAGACATTTTGACTAAGGTATCTAATGGCTGAGCATTAAGAGTCTGGATGTTAATTAAAAAACAAAGAGTGAGTCAGTCTGCCCATCTATTAAGTCACAAAGCAATCATTCAAAAACAGAATTCATAATACGGACTTTTCAGCTTTGACAGCATAGCCATTCTACCTAGCCACCTATTATCATGGATCATTATTTCAATACTGATTGTACCACACCTGATTCCCATGGGGCCACTCCAAAATCTTCTCTAAAATGAAGACATAATTTCCTCTTAAATAGTTAATCAACTTCCCAATATTTTCATCGCGTCCACTTCACTATCACTGAAAACCTTTCCTTGCCCATTCAACTTTAATTTTATTAGAGCTGTGTATTACATTTCAGCCCCATATAAGTAACATAAAGGAGCAGAACATGTTTTAGCTAATTAATGCTTCTGTAGCTAGAGTCATTGAAAAATAACCATCAAATATTTATATAACTGGTAGACTAAGAGGCTCTCGAAGTATTGGCTTGATTTAAGTACTGTACTAAGAGAGAGTGAAATACAAAGTCCAAAGACCTAGAGCACAAAAGACCCCAGTTTGTTTCCAATGCTACATTACTCTGTATGCATTCTCGTTGGCTTCAGGAAGCATTCATTAACATCATTAAGGGTGTTGGACTCATAGTAAATTTCGCTATCCTTTCAAAATTGTTAGCTACTAAGCTTTCCTCAGCACTTTAGATGAATGAACATATTGAGACAACTATAATACTTACACTGAGTACCAGCAAGATGTTTCACATTGTACTAAGAGTATAAGATGCTTTTCTTGGAATTACCTGCAATTCACATTGATAGATATTGTAAAATGACATCATTTTTATCAGGCTCTTAATTACTATTAAATCAATTTATATCCATAACCTTGTAACTAAAAGTTGAAATATTTCATACCAAAAAAATATTTTGTCGAGAAAAAAAGGTCTATCCAAATAAATTAAACTCTTGGCCATTGGAATTCTACTTTTTCACAATGAAAACTATTAACATTTAGATAAGCTACATATGACATGAATGTGATGTTAGGGAATATAGCAAACACAAGAGAATAACTCATATAGTAAGAACATTGATGGCACTGCTCAACAGAAACATCCTCAGCTAGAGGTGGGGATAGGAGGAGGCAGAGAAAGAAAAGGCCCCTCTATATTGAATAATTTACCATTATATTTTTTTTGCTACTCTTGTTTTTTAAAGCTGACAGAAGATAAAAGATAAAGCCTTCTCCCCCTGGAAAATGAGGAGCATCTTAGTGTGACAAATCACCACAATTTAATCCCATAGATAAAATATAGCTACAGCACTATAAGCCTTTTTTCAGTTCAGGATTTTGGCGGTTGGATGTGGTTGGTTGGTTTTGGTGTTTGTTTGACTTTGGGGAGAAGGTTTCTAAGGTTTTGTGGTTGCTTTTTGTTGGGTTTGGGTTTTTTTTCTTCACAAAAAATATCAAAACCATGCCTTAGAATATCAAGCAGAAAACTCCAGTCACAACCCCCATCATCAGTAGTGCAGTTACCAACAGTATTGCACAGGCTGACACACTGAGGACCTTAAGGACTTTCTTGCCTCAGAGTGTTTTGATTTGAAGAAAAGATAACCAGCCAAAGAGCTCTTCAAACTTGATCTGCCACTTACGATCTCTGACACACAGAATATCAAGACTAAAATTTGATGGTGGCAGTACTTGTTATAATACATGAATAGTTGCTATGGATCAGGCATGACTTTACCAGGGACCATGGTACATTGCATAATGATCACCCATCATTATGGATAGCCAATGTTACATTTGAGAGGAAAAAGTTGTAACCTCAGCTTCATGTCCATTGCTGTCATTGTACACTTTGTCTCAGACATGCAAAATAATAACACAAAGAGGAAAACAAAAAAATTCAAGGTTTTTCAAGGTAACAGAGATTAAACATCCTCTGGAAGGCAGCAATAACAAATGATAGAAAATTTAAGGAAGTTGAAAACTAGTCAAAAATTCCTTAATTCACAAATAATAACTGGGTTGATATAGAGACACATCATAATCTTGCCTATTTTCCAAATATTCAAAAGGAGTAATATTCCCATCTCTAAAAACAAATCATACATCTTCATTTATTTCTTGTCTTTATTCTTTTACACACAATTTGACAATATAAATGAGAAAGGTGTTTGTCCCTAGTTATTCAGCATATAACAACCATATCATCATATGGTAACAAACATATTAACATCATGGAAATTCCCATTTATTCAAAAAGGTAGTTGTAGAAATAAAGGTTTTTAAATTGTTGAAATGCTACCCTGTGTTCCTAGAGACAAAATTCCTGACATCTAAATAGTTTTAGCTTACAAAAGCAGCTTCCAGAGGAACTCCAGTATCCTGTGAGATTAGTAGACTGTGTAACCCAGTGCAAAAGAAGTTGTGCTGAGTTCATTTAGGTTAATCAAGCTTACAGTCTTTACAAAGTAGGGTTAACTGAGATCACAGATTAAGCAACGTTCCAGCCACAAAAAGACTGATGCCCTTAGAAGTTCTTAAATGCTGAATCAGCTGTATTAATGAATATATATGTCATGACTCCCACAGTATCGGTAAACAGAGGACAATGCCTTGATCCCTTTTCTGGTTTGGTTTGGTTTGGGGTTGTTTGGGTTTTTTTTTTATTCAAGCAGTGAGGTTAACAAGAACCAGAACTACAATATAGGCCCTATGGAAGATAATATTTTACCTGTATAGCTACTATTGGCCACCTAGAAAGGACAGTGCAGAGTTGTTCATTGAAGACCACAGCCGTAGCAAATAACCTTTTGCTCCCTTTCTATTGCTACTGCTTCAATAATACCTGATGCTGTTTCAGGAATAAGACTGTGTTCAGGATATCCTGCTGTTCTTAAACGAATAATTTTTCTATGCAAGACTGTATGCAGGTGACGTGAAGTAAAGAAACTAAGGCGTGCTCTAACCCAGGGTTCCAAAAGTGGAGTCCCTCCCACAGAAGCTGCAGCACAGAGGACTGTTTTGAGGTACCTTTGTAGCCAAGAGATCATACTTGCGTTAGGTCCTGGTCCAGAACATGTCACAAGAGTGAGATATGCATTAGACAATGTTTCAACTTCCAATACTATATGAAAAAGATCCACTTGTCATACTAGCACTGAAAAAAATGGGAAAAAAGCCCCCAAAACAACCACAAAACCAAAACCACAACAAAACATGCTTGTTCAGCATAAACCACTAGAAATGTAGTAGTTGAAAGTCCATTGTGTTACACACCAAAAATACAGTGTACTGTGATTGAGACTGTTCTGAGTTTAGTGGACATATATTTTTCCCAGGACTAAATTCAGAAGCTGTTTTCATATCAGCTCAACATACAATTTTAATCAACATATAAGGCCAGCTGTACCCTTCATATCTGCCTGATCAGCATGTTCTATGAAATTCACAGCAAGATACCAGACAGCAGCTTCAGTATGATTTAGCATGAGTTAACTACAAAACCCCCAAATATTGAAGTGAGAAAAATAAAAAGAAGTATAAAGCACATGTCTTGGGCAGGGAAGAAAAAGGATAATCATAGAATCATAGAATCAGCTAGGTTGGAAAAGACCTTTAAGATCATCAAGCCCAACCATTACCCCAGGACTGCCAAGACCACCACTAAACCATGTCACTGAGGGCCTCATCTACATGGTTTTTAGTCCCTTCCAGTTCTTCATGAGATTCTGGAGGCAAAAACACTTTCGCTTTTTGATTAGACAACCTGTGTGTTGGGGAGCAGAAGTGACTAACTGCATACACATGTACAGATAGAGAGGTGATGGGATTGCATTTTTTTTTAATTTTCAAAATCAATTTATTTTTCTCATAGAAGAACTGGTCACCAAATTATTTCCTCAGCACCTTCCAGTTCATCTACAAAGAGCCTTTTCTTCTTCAGACACAAAACCGTGACAGAAAATTTTTTCTTGATCAGCCCTCTGATATCATTTATTACTTTGAATATTATTTAAGACTACACATCATCACTTGGAAACAGTCTAAATCAGAACTGGAATCCAGCTGGCCTTTAGATAAGTAATGAGTCAAATAATCAAATCCAAACCTCCTGTTAGACTTTTCAGGCTCTGATGAAATTCAGAGCTGAAAGAAGCCTCAAAAAAAGAGAAAAAAAAAAAGAAGGAAAAAAAAAAAAAAGTGTTCTCATGGGTTTTATGCAATCTGGTTATAAAAGTTATAGCATTAAGGTAGTCATGCGTTAGCAGTAATTGAACCCTAATTGAACCAATGCTTAGCATAAAAGAATCAGGATCTGAGATCATATTTTTCTGTTCAGTGCAAGGATGGCTCAGCCAGGCTGTGCAGTGAAATACAACCCATAGCCACCTGCAACTTAGCAAACTGAGCAAGGAAATGTTAAGAGTTAAAAGGTCTTTCCATTTCTTTCTATTCCTGCCAGTGATTTAATGTACATACGCTATGCCAGGTCAACTACACTCAGATTCTCAGATGCAATCTCCGATCTGGTCCACGTTTTGGAAGTGTTGACTGGTTGCACTGAAAGCAGTACGAGCTGTAAGTTCTCAGCACCTCTGAAAAGAAACCCTAAGTTTCTTAAATTTGGTGTTAAAAACAATAAAGCACCTAAAATTAGAACCCAGCAGAGACTTCCTTTCAACGGATATAAATATCTGTGGCTTTCAAAGAGGTCGAGAGCACAGTGCTCAGTGCATCAGCATTGGATTTGGAAGACCCATGCTCAATTGCCCAACTGGCTGCAGTCAAGTAACCTAACCCAGCTGATAACAACCACAGCACTATCCAACATCTCACACATATAGAGAGAATAAATACATTAAAGGCTGGAGGTTCTCCTGTTGCACTGTAGGAGCTGTTCATTTTATGGGTGAAAGCAGAAATAACACAAAACTTACATGTTGCTGGGAAGAAGGCTAATAATCACAGTGAAAATCACCGAGTTATTCTGAGGAAATATGAAATATCTTGACAATGCTTTGTATTCCAGAAGATTACTTGACAGCCTTTGTTCAATTTAATAATACTAAAATGTAAACACTTCTTGTAAGAAAAGTGTATTCACTGCATGCCATAAGAACATTTAGACAAAGAATATGTTTCCTGAAGTAAGATTGAAATTGCTACTTAATAGTGCATTAAACAACATTAACTATGTATTTTCCAGGCAGTAAGGACCAACCAACACAGAAAAACCCCTGCCATATTCTTCTTGGCTTCGCACCATATTTTAGTCATGTATGAAATAGCTTGTACAACATATTTCTGCAGATCCCTAATTGCAGCTTTCTGTGGAGACAGCATTTGGCCAAGGGCTTTCCAGTACTGAACTACTGTTCAAGCAGTAACATGCTGTCTTCAGGATTAGCAAATCAAGCTGGCCATGAGACATACCTCCAGGACATACTACACTTGCTGCAACTGCAGAAGCAATAGTGGGGCACTCAGTAATGCTGAGTTAGAAGGAAAGTTTCACATACTTATTCTTAAGAGATGGCATGGGTGTGATTTGCCTCTCAGCTAAAATTAATGCAGGGCAGGAATGAGGGCAGTTCAGGCTGAGCCCTAACACATGGCTACAGCCAGGCTCCTGCCTCCCCACCAGCAGGGAGAGCAGCAGCAATGCTCTGGGCACCCAGTAATTGCCAGGCTGCCCCACCAGCACAGCACAGCCATGGTTACATCCTGCACATAGCCACCTCCAACACCAAAGTAACCACTGCCCATGAAGCCACCCAGTGCTGCATGTGAGGAGCACATCTACTCTCTTACCTCAGGGTCTTTCTCTATCTCCAGCCCTGCTTCCACCAGGTTGCGTTCGTACTCTTCCCGCTGCAGCCGCTTCTCCTCCTCCACAGCATCCAGCGGGCCAAGCTCAATCACCTCCACGCCCAGTGGCCCTGGCTGCTCCTGCAGAGCATGCTGGCCACCATCCTGCCGTTGTGGCTCAGCACGGCACTTCCCGTTCCCTCCATTCAAAACTAGTGCCATGAAGGCAGATGCACGTGTTGGCTCCAGCGAGCTCACACCAGGTGGGTGCTGAGCAAGGCGTTTTCGATAGTGGTACGCTAACACGTAGTCAACCTTTCTCTTGTTGTCCCTGAAATGCATGCCGCTCGGGGATGCCTTCTCCATGGTCCCTCCCTGTGTCCCATCCAGGTAATTGTTTATAATCTGGAAGAGAAACACATGAGTCTCACAGACATGAAAGATAACAAGCCCAAGAAGGTGGCAGACCTGGGGTCTATGTCCACACAAGCCCATAAAGACATGTGGAGTTAAAACTGGAAGTCAGCCAGGGGTAGCTGGGGTAGCCAGGGGTAGCTACAAACATGTACTCTGATGACCAGATTACGTCATACTGACTCCTCCAATCATAAGAAAAATAGAGTGGCTAAAGATAACGGCTTTATCCCAGTGCATGGGATTCCTACCTGACTAGCATGTATGGAAGCACACACCAACACTGTCTCTCTTCCCTGCACATATGCAGAACATAGAGAAGAAGACACATGCATGTGAAGTGGGATGGAGAAGTGAGAATAAGTATCACGTAACAGGGTATGAGAAAGGATGTGATATGAAGCAAAGCTGGGCAGGGGAGGGAAGCAAAAAACTGAGGGAACAAAGGGAAGAAACTAATCTGAGCTAGAACAGGAGAAATATCCTCAATCTCGTACAGGGTAAGAAAGGTAGCACTGGATAGAAAAGCCTCGGAAAATACCAGGGATTAGAGGGGACACACCCAATGGATGGCTAACGTATTTTAACATATTAGAAAAAGACTATGTGACTGACCAGTAGCACTGCAAAAGGAAACCAGTGACTAAAATAATTCAAATTGCCTATGTTGCACTCCATCACCCCCCTGGATAGTCCTTGCCTCCCTGTCTCCACCCTCCAAATCCTTCCAGGGTAAAGCTGCTTCTGTACTAACCTCACCAACATGCCCCAGCCTGAACAGCAATTCTGCAACACTGATGTTTAATTCTGATACCAAATGTAAGGTGCTCACTTTTACATCTCATTCACTAAAATAGCCAAACTAGTTCTTCCAAAACTGTTACCAGCCATTTGCAGCTCAATGTTGTAGCTTGAAGCCCTTCACAGACCTCTCTACAGTGTCATTCATTAGAGTGACACCAGGCCTCCAGTGACTGGAGAACAAGATACAGGCAAAAAAATAGGATCACCCTAATCCAAAGCAATCAGCCTACAACCAAATTCCAGAGATGTATGGTTCCCATAGGTGGCTAAACCAGAAAAATTATGACAAGTACCGATTACAGATTTCTTTCTCTCCCTAACTCCTCTTCCATACATGTGCTAGCAGTCCTGGATACAGAATGAATCAAACATGCTGTATGACAATTTTCTTGTTTGTTAACACAATACAAATTTCTGAAGGCATTATATAAATGTGAATATTATTATATACCCAAATATCTCCCAGATTCTTGGTTTTCATTGCTTTGCTTCACTTAGTTTCCCACAAAGTAGCCTTCAGTCACCATATCACTAAATAATTCTTGGGTTTATATGCATACTACATCCTTCATTCTTTCACAAAATTATCACCAAATAATCTCTTCTCCATGTTACACTTATCACACACTTAATGTGTAAAGAGTATATGTAGCCCCCTTAGGCATATCTAACCTTACACTCAGCACTACATTCTGGCAGAATAATACTGCTTGGGAGACAGCATTTTATTGCAATTCCCTATTTCCTAGTTAGATACATTTTCATGTAGTACTCACAGGCAGTCCATGCAAACCTCCTGAATCATCCATCTCTGTCACAGTGAAGAAAAACCCTTTGATGATTTCTAGTCTCCCTTCCTGAGAATTTCACTCTATACAGCACAGAAGTAATGATGCCACCACCACCAGGTCACTGGCACAACACAGTACATTAGCTGACTCTAGAGAAGATCAGCTCTAAGCATCCTCTCCTGTCTTATTGGAGAGAGCATGGGCAGAAATGAGAAGCACAAACAAAACACAGGAGAGGGAACAAGGAGGTTGGAAAACATGAAAAGTCACTAAGAGGTTTTCCTGTTTATTACTCTGTGTAGTCAGCTGCCACATCTCAGCCACTTGAGAGAGCACCATAGCAACATTTGATGTTGCTGGAGTTACACAGAATAATAGGGTGAAGAGATACAACAACTCCTCTCTCTCTCTTTTCTGTTAGATCTTTTCTTCACTCTCAGCATCAAAATGCTATCTACATTTTATGGACATCTACTGCACAGAAAACAAATCAAAGTTCCCAGAAATTTCATTGAGGACATTTTCTGTCCCTACATTTGGCCTGCTTTCCTCACTATGTGACATTCTGACACAAGAAGACATATTAGGGAGGAACACAAATAAATTGCAATTTTGAAAATGTCACTGAAGGAACTATCAAGATCTTCCTTTCCCTCTCACAGCCACTGTAAAAGTCAGAATCAGTGATTTAAATTACCGTCTTCAGTCTCACATTCATTGCTTCTTGACATTTCCAAGAAAAGTAGCCAGCACACCAAGCAATAAGAAAACAGGGAAGGCAGGATCAGCATTTCATGACAATTTTATTCTAGTCCTCTAATAGTAAATTTATCACTACAAGCGTATCCCAAGAGGTGTCTCCTATAACAACAGCTCTGCTCTGAATGCTGCAGCCACACTGCACTTCTGCCTTCCAGTCCAGCCTACACTAAAACCTTAACAGGGTTTTTCATAGGGATAACTAACTTACTTTGCCAACAACCTGCACATCTTTTCCTACCCTAGGGGTAATAGCAACCCCCTCATTCCCACTCTGAAGGATTTGGAATAAAGTAAATAAGTAAGAAAAGCCTGGTGAGACTACTACAGTAGTAATTCATTCTTGCTGTACTCTAAGAGAGCTACTGAACCACCTATGGCTGTAGGATTAGTTTACTTGCATAGTCACTTTTCCCAGTACACCATGGATTTGCCTGCATGACAGGAGTGCAACATGCTTTGCCCACCCTGCTTCAAGTCTTCTCTTTACCTCAGAGGCATTAGAGGTAAGTCAATGAACATAAAGTCACACTTACAGAACTGCTGAAGGACTCTATACAGCTCGATGCTTCAAAAGCTCCATTGATCTTGCTGCTGTGCAAGGAAGTCCGGTTTTGAGGAACTGTGAGGTATTTGCTGTTGTATGCTGAAAAAGAGACCCTTGCTGGCTTTGCTTTCTTCTGTCCATTCAAAGTTGGGTGTGAGGACGTTAGAGGAAAGTCTGAGAGTAAGATAAAAGTATTGTTATATAAAGTAGGTTTTGTGCAGGTAGTTTCTTGAAAGAACAGGAAATGCAGCAGTTAATAGACACTATTTAACTTCAGATGGTGTGCTTCAGTAAATGTAGAGGCATGCACAGAACTGTAGAGGAACAACAGGTACTTACTTACCTGTGTGAACTGCTGGGGAAGGGAGAACAATGATACAGCACTGCACTTAGCTTAGCACTACCCTAGTTGGTCAACAGCATCTGGACTCTTGCACTTCAGTCATGAGGTTAGGAGCTGGAAAGTGTGCTTTGCAGCTAGCTAAGCACCTTGCAAGACATGAGCAAGCTGTGTGTCTTCAGTGACTGCACCCTGGTTCTCTGGGTGCAGCCTTCATGCCAGATGGAAGCCAAATGACTGGAAATTAATTGAGTCATATTGGCTTATGGCTTACAACTAGGCCTGAAACAGACTGTGTTTCAGTTCTAGTGTGATGTGAGCAAATCTAGTGGCATCAGGTACAGGTACAAACTTATGGCTAACAGTCATTCTCCACTAAGAACTCTTAACTTTAGAACATGTAATGGAGTGAAATTCTCATGAAGTACATCCAATAAAGTTGTAAAGTACATACATAAAGTTTATACCTACATGTTTTGGCTTGAGGGACTAATGTCTTGAACCCTTTAGTTTTTGATGTGTTCCTGTTTCTCATCTCTTATATTGATAAATTACGTGGTCACAATGCAGCATAACAGACAGTATGAAGGGAATGGGGAGTTACATGCCACTTCCTGTCCATCACCACCACTGGTAAGCAGTATCTCTGCCATAGAGTAGGGTACAGCAATAATAGAGTAGGAGAAGAATGTTTGGTCACAGGTAGGAAGTGGAGAAAGTCAATCCCACAGAGTCAGCAGCTCAGTGAAAAAATGATGATAAAAAGCAATAGGTACAGACACTGTTTTGACATACAAATGTTTCATACTCTTTCCCCCTCTAGTGGTGCCATAACTGAAATGGGATTGATTGATCTTTACCCATAGCTTCTTTGGGAAGCTTATGGGGGAGAAAAACTATGGTTTGGTCCTTCAGGCACTAGAGCTTTCTAACGGGGAGAAGACATAGGTGTAGCAGAACCATCTGCCCAGGTAGTTAGTCACACTTTCACTAAAGACATAAAGCAGCACGCCTCTCTGGTTGGGACTTTTGACTTCTCAAGGAAGAAGAAATAACTGGAACATTCATTGGCTCCCATATACCGAGGGAGACACTACATCCATAGCGCAATGCTAAAATCTGGAAGTCATATTTCCCCCTTATTTAACTGAGGCCCTTCTATGCCGTCTACACAGGCTGAATCTACTTATTCACAATCATGAGCTAAGATAGAAGCCAGTAAAATGCTGAAGACGAAAGTGTTTGGAGAAAGGGGGACCTGACCCCTAAATGTTATGATTATTCTTCTGTTTCCTATCAATTATAGATTAGGGTCCTGAAGCATTTGAGCAGTACAGTAGATTGACTCACCAGTCTTCCTTTTCTGATCTCTGAAGGAGACTCATACTTGGTTTACTTTAATGAATCACATAATGATGCCACAAGGGAAACTCCAAGGAAAATAATTAATAAGTGAAGGTTTCATTCCCAAAGGCTGCCCATAATGATTCTCCAGTATTTTCAGCCTGAGCCTGGGATATCTCACAAGACCTTTGTATAGCCAATTAAAGACCTCTTTTTCTTCCCAGTCCTTTCAACTATGCCTAAGGAAAAAAAAAGATAAATCTGCAGTTCATTTATAATGAAATTATTTCATTTCCATTACATTCCTCAACCTTCAGAAACTGCATCACAAACCTGAGGTTTGCTGGTGAGACAGTCAGGGACTTCCAGGCAGAATAAGTTTTTTGATGGAAATACAATTTCCAAATCTGTATTTGGAAGACTCCTGTTTTCCCAAAAGCTTTTCATCTTCCCAAATCAAATTGACTGAACCAAAATGTTTTGCTCTGAATGAGTTCCATATTTGACAGTGCTTGCCTGTGGTACTGCAGCGCCTCAGGGGCTTCTGCTTCAGATGCTGCCTGACCTCATTCTACCCTGTAAGCCTTTACAACATCTGGCTTTATATGTTCTCATTCTGTAAATATTCTAGAGGAATTAGTATTGATAGAAACAAGCTGTGTGCGTATGCATGTGCACATATATATAAATTTTTATACATGCACACATGCATAGCTTTGGTGTATATATATATCTCCCCAGAGAACAGAAGTAGAGTGAATCTTGAATTCAACCTGGAAAGCAAACGTTCAAGAACTACATTCATTCTAGAAAAATAGCCTGGGAAGCACCCCTCCAGTCAAACTTTATTAAGTTGTAAAGGGCTTCCAAAGACAAGGTACAGCCAGGACAGAGGTCAGTGACCAGCTCTAGTTCCAGCACCAAGTCACAGCCAGTAATCATCTACTTGTTCACTCAGCCTCCCTGCACTCTATTGCTTCAGTTCTTTGTGAACTTAAAGGCTGGTCACATGTGCACCAACTGACCTCACCATTTGAGCTTCCAGTTCCCTGTCTAAAGTGCAGCGATGAAGAAGCTGCATATACTATACTGCCAAAAGTCTTTCCAGCCTGAGAGGGTATATTAAAGGACCACAGTGCTTGGAAAATATGAAGTAAGGGAGTTTGCCTAATTAGGAGCTCTGTATCAAATCCTGAGTAACAGCCAATTATCTGATCTGAGTGGTCCAGATGACCAGATTATCACAGGCACAACTACTTGCAGAATATGTTGTCAATGGTTTGGCCACCGAGAGCACAGGTACTGGGCTGCTTTCATTTATATCTTTTTCCAGTTAAGTATCAGAAATGGGACACCACAGAAGTATACCTGCACTCACACAAGGCTCCTTCGCAAGGCTTTTCAAACTGTCTGCAATTTAGGAGCATTATTGACAAACTTGTTATTCCTTCTACCTTCCATATAGGTATGAAAAGGAACTACTTCAACATACTGTTTCGATGTAGATTGTCTTAAATGTATCTTCTTTGGAAGAGGTATATGTAAATAAGATGTCCTGTGGTTATATATGTGTTCTTTAGGTCCCCACTAAGATAATGACTTCTCAGCTCTGAACAAGCATATGTAGTTACTGATTTCAATACAGCTAGGCACACTGTACAAGTATGGAAGCATTTTCGTCACACTGCAGTTTTCTTTTTAGAGCTGCCACCCCTTGTCTCTTTAAAATACTGCTTATTATTTTGTATTTCAATTAAAGAGTTTCAGACACAAGGGAATGCCTGTTAATTAAATAAGTCTTGGTCCAGCTTAAAGGAAACAGGCCACCGGAGAAAATATCTAGGAATAAACTTTTACATAAGAAATCCATTCCTTATTCAATATTATTTGCAGAAGAGGTCCAGTAGGTTTTAGTAAAGATAACTTAGATTAGAGCAGTGCTCTTGGACTCCTTATTTGAATAAAAGAGGGGTAGAATTTGGTTGCTAAATTTCAGATATCTCACATTCTTTCTTTGGGATGGTTTAAGAACTATTTAGATGTTTAGTCCCCTACTACTTAACTGCTTGTACTAAAATCAGTCCCATAACTAAACTCAGCATTAGACAGTTCTCTCTATACAGAGTATTTCTTCTCTTATATTGTGGAGGCTGGGAAGGAAAGGAGAAACTGTGTTACGTGTAGCCAAATGTAAAGGGACATGACTCAGATACTGATTCCTAACCCAAGAGATTGCCCTTGCTGAGTGCCCTGGAGGCTCAGGATGTGGCATTCCGAACTGAATTTTGGAATGGGGTCCAGACAGAGAGATGCATCCAGGTTGTCAAAGGTATTAGTAAGCACTTGTCATAGGTGGTTTTGCCCTTCCCATCTGCAGTCTGAGAGGTGGTGTATGAGCACTCCAATCACAGGCTGCAAATTTGGATCTTATGTCTTTTGGTGGAAACTCAGCTGTGGGAAGTGACAAACCTGAAAATTTATGTTTTCTGTTTCTAGCTCTACTTCTTCCTCCTTTTGGCTGTATCCCCAGTGTCATTCCCCAGTAGGTCTACTAGCATAGAGCATATGGCTGGGACAACATGTTGAAGATGGAAGGGAGGCAGGGAACTGTGTGGGGCTGTGCTGACTATTTTAAGCCCTAGCAGGACTGTTCCATCTCTAGCTTTGTCTTAACCCTTGTTGCTTCCTCTAAGCCACACCTATAGTTTCATTTTCCAGAAGCTTCCTCTAAGTTTCACTTATTCATGGTTGGCTTCATACCCTCTAAACTGAAATTTGCTTTAATATACCATGTAATCTACCATGCTGCATTAGAGAAAAATCCAAAAAGCCTTGTCTGTCTTTAATTCCTATGATTCTTAAAAGGCACTAATAGCAGTCTTGAAGACACAGTAGAGGAAACCACACTGTACTGTATCTGTGTTGAGTTTGGTGGAGCTGTGCACAAGTAGTTCTGGCACAAGCTGAGCTCCTTCCCGTATCACCATGCACTTTGAGACAACAATGAGTCAGGAAGCTGTTAATATGCAATAAACAAAAAAACTTATCCATAATCCTCTGTCCTTTTAAATGAATGGATATTCACTGATTCTTTAAAGTAAGAATTCCTGATGCAGATGATAATAACAATACTCTTGCAGTTATTTTAAGGAAAAGGAGGCCTATGGCTGTCTGCTTCATGGGGGAAGGTGAGCCTGGAGCAGAGCATGACAGGACACAGCAGTGAATGACTCTGCTGACAGGGAGCCCAGATGCAGAGCAGCAAGTCCAGGGCAGGTTCAGGGCTGGAGACAGTGATCAGGGTCAGACACAGCTCAGCTATCCTCCAGCAAGATGTAGCACAGCTGGGGGTGAGCCATAAAGCCTCAGCTTGAAAGTGGTTCCCAGAGGAAAGGAGGGCAGGCTCTCACTTCCAGCTCTGATTGGTGAAGAAGCTGGCCTTGGACTCAGACAGCTGAACTCTTAATATGGGCCATTGAATGCCTAGAAGGGGGATGAGCTCTGAGCCCTGACAGTCTGTCCTGAACTGCTGCCAGAAAAACAGCATTGCAACACCTCAGATAGACAAGGGCAAGCAAAGGGAAGCATGGCTCCTTGTTGGCTTTGACAGACCTGAATACTATGGTCACAGACACAAATGTAAAAACCTGTGGTTGTGTTCCTGTAGTAGCCACTTGTGCACAGGAGCCCTCACCTCTAGCATTAGGAGCAGGAAGAATGCATCTGAGTTAAAGGAGATGCTCACTCACCTCTGGCACACACCATTAGTCAGAGAGTCTCTTAAAGGGTGAAATCATTAACCTTAATGGTCAAGAGTAAAGGAAATGGTAGCGTT
>JANHGB010011653.1:0-16662 GCA_026283785.1 Coracopsis vasa | reverse complement strand
GATAGATGTGGGATAAAAACGGTATAAAACAAAAACCTGAGCTGCCTTATGAATGTTTGCATTACCTGAAAACTTAATGGAGTTATATAAACATAATGTAACTGTGTGTACAACTTTACAGACTCCCCTCCTGTTGGGTTGTTGGGGTTTTTTTAATCCTACTCTACATGTTAAAATTACAGAAAACACTTGATTTTTCTGACATAAAGTATATATCAGGACTAAATCTGACAGTGAAGGACTCAAGATAAAAAAGGACACTGTAATAACTCAACAAAGATCAGCAGTAGGTATTAAATCTAATGTCTCTTTGCACAGTGAGGTCAGCTATACAAATAATTTCATGAAGTTCGCAGTTCAGAGTTCACGGCAGAGCTACAGCTCCAGAAACAATGAGATAACAATGGAAACAACCACAGAGCTTTTGACTGCAGCAGTAGAATAATAGTGACACAATATCAACACTGGACATTATTTCAAATTTGTTAACTGGGAACGCAAACAAAAAGGTTTTATGCACTGAGCAGATTTGTTCCTTGTGTATGGGAACTGAAAGCTCCTTGCTGCACACTGTCTCCTGAAAAAGGATATTGCTCGCTTCCCCCATTGCATTGCAATAAGGCAAATGCAGATGGAAAGAGCAGAAGTCCAGCACAAGGCATTTGCCTAGTTATTGTCTTTTCCACATGGACCACAACAATGACCCACAGCTGCATTCATGAAGCTTCAGAAGAAATGAACTCTAATTGTTTTATCTTTGAGCTGTCTGTATGTAACCTGGGCCACAGATTTTTGATTTGTTTTGTTGTTTTGGTTTTTTTTTTTAAAATGTCCTGAAAGAAGACAGAGAACTCCTTTCAAAGTATTTCTTTTTCTGCTCCCCATCCCCTTTCCACCTATTCAACTTCATAGGCAGCAATTAACAATAAAGCAGAGAATAAACTTACCGGGCGTGTGTGTTTCCATGTTGCCTGGAGGTTTGGCTGGAAGTTGCATCAGTGCTAATAGGATGTGGCTATACTGATCATGTGCACAATCTGCTTCTGCACTGGCTTAAGTAGTGAACAGCACTTCTATTTCCATCCTGGCTTGATCCTGCTTTACAAAAACCACAGACTGAAACTAATCAGCAAGACCTTCTGTTTTGGTGATCACCATCTTGACAGGGGAAAAGGCAAAACTCCCATGACCTGAGAGGCCATAGCAATTCTCTACTGTAACTTCAACATCTTCTCTTCATGCTCCATAATGCCTCAACAAGCAATGTAACAGGCGTATTTTGTCTTAACTCCCCACAAGGCAGGGGAGAGGGAGTGGAGGAGAGGAAGAAAAAAAGCTAATGCAAAACCAGGGCTCTAGAACAGAGCCAGCTTTGTTCCAAAAAATGTTATTCAAGGATTAGACTGTCTTGGAGGAGATTTCTGTGGGGAAGAGTGTCTTTATATCTGCACAGCTTTACAGTGCTTCCAGGTAGGAGGTAAGTGCAGAAACCTTTGTATAAGGCTCTATCTCAACTACTCAAGTTACCTTACTGCCTGGGTGCAACACTGTCATTCCTGCATGAAATATTCAGGGGATTATCTTGTAATCAACTGTCTAATCAGAGCAGGTGATGGATCCTGCTTAACCCTCAATCTTAGAATTTAAGCAGTGCATTGGGAAGAGAAGTTGTTGATGACTAATACCATCTGAGAAAAGACCTTTATTTGCTACTGATAATTGGTGGGATGTGTGATTATTCGGAGTTCAAATGTTTTCCTTCTTTTAGCCTATTTATGACACTATGACAGTTTCTCTAGTGTGAGAGGGAGAAACAGATTTATTCAATGACTGAATAAAGTGTTTCTACTATCTTGTGAATTAGGATTGTGCACATCATGACTGACAAGAATAGCAGTTGTCTATATCACACAGAGATGTACTGATGCACTACGGCTACACTATCAAAGATGCCGAGTTTATACAGGGAGCAGCATGCCTTTTGTGTCCTAAAACTTGCTCTGGGTGTTGTAAAACTTTCCCAGAAAGGCTAATAAACACATATGCAGCTTTAAACTCTGGACAGATTGTCACTAGGTAGTTGCCTTTTTAAGTGAAACAGCTATAGGCAAACCAAAGAGAGTGAGATTAAATTAGGTGACTGTGTTCATCTGTTTACTTTGGCTCAACTGAAGTGCCACACAAGGAATTTTATGTGTCAGCTACGCTAATGATATATAGCTAATTTTACTTAAAAGGGAGAGTGGTTGGGACCTCTGACTCCATCCTGAACAGCTTTATATTGTCAAATTTTTCTGCACTATAATTTACCCCTGACAAAAGAGGGAAAGTAGTGATTAGGGTTTTTCTTCATCCATACAGGGAAGACAAGTACATTAAATTTGACAGAATACTTTTTCAACACTTATTCTAGTATTCACATAGAATAATGTCTTCAGATAGGAAAAGTGAAATTGCTCCACTCAAATACTTGCTCTTCTTACTCTGCTAGTATCTTATGTTAATCTCAGAACTTCATTTAGAAGCTGATTTACTTCCGTTACCAAACAGTGAAAAACCTAGATGCCATAGCTTCTGAACTGGCTCATCTGAAAAGTACTAGATTGCAGAAATCAGTAAAATAATAATAATATAAAGGGTGTTCTCAGTTGCTGTCTGTAGGCTCTCTAGCAGGGGGGATGCTACTTCATACAGGCTTTTTTGTTTGCACATTAGTCCATGCATACAAGTTTTCAGGTGGTGTGCCTGCAATTTTTTATTGCACTACCACTCCATCCATTTGAATAAATTAATTGTTTTTTGCTTGATCTCTTTGCTCAAATGTCCCCAGTGGCACAGATCTCAGTTTTGTTCATGCTTACCTGGTACAGGACAATGGTGCAATCATATAGAGCTCCTGATAACTTTTTGTTAACAAAGCAGAATCAGAGAATACTGCAAGGGAAATCCTGAACTCCTTTTTGCCTTGATGTTTTATAATGGATTAATCTGCTCCCTGGACAGAGAGCAGAAAACTTGCTGAAAATTATGCAATTTTATATCCACATCATATGCTGCACTAGCTAAATGCTAACACAGAAAGGCATACCCAGTAATTGTGGAATACTATAGAAATGCAGAGCCAGGTCTTGCCATGATCCCTCTGGACACAAAGCACTACCTGCACAGATTCGAATTACTAGCTCCTATCAGCCATAAGGATGTGTCCATTACAGCTAATACAGTTAGCACAGGTAGTAAATAATATACACAGAGGCAATATGATAGGAAGCAGTACCCAGCTGTCTAAAATGGTACTTGGTCTGTAATCTATTTTTAAGGACATTTTCCAATGGTCATATCTTGGCCATCATATCTTGGCCGTCATATCTTAGCATCACTGTGTTTCCTGAGGTACCTGGCTATGGTGTTAGTTGATAATGCAGACCTGTGACAAATAATACAGATATGCCAGATTGTGTTTCACCTGCTGTAGAGGAGTGGTGCATCCAAGTCGGTAAAAGTTATCAGACAAATTAGATGCTTTTAATAATTAAGAAGACTCCTCCCCAAATCCATTTAATTTTTCTGTATATCTATCCTGTAGCATGCTCAATGATCCAGCCGGTCTTCTGAAGTGGTGGGATGCATTCCGAACCAACTGTCAGAAAGGCAATGGTAGCTATAAACCATCAAGAGTCACAAGTGGCATGTACAAGTTGAAAAACAATCATCCAGGAAGCCTGGATGTTGCTGCTGAAGATCAATGGAACAGTCTGATGTACAGCACTGTCTGATGTGCTGTTACACTACTACTCTTAGAGTTTACACCTCTTTACTAAGCAGGTACTTGATTATAGGCTTGATTAGGCTCTTCGCATCTGCCAAGGAAGAATGCTTCTAAATTGCACTAAATGAAACTGAGCTGTGAATAATGCCATTGAAACCTGCATGGAGGAAGTCTGAGCCTGTTGCCTTACTGGCGCTACTATAGCCTTATGCAAAAGACAGCTCTTTTAGGGCAAGCTGGCTGAAAAAGTTTGATTGTCATGTGCCAGCAGGAAAAGCCCAAAACTTTATATACATATCAATCTGTTAAGGGAGGCATTATAATATTCCCTTCCTCTTGTTCTTTCTTGCTTCTCTGTTTATATGATAGGATTTTCAAGGAAGAAGCTCCTTCTGGCCTTGAGCACAACAGAGCCTTGTCTTTGCTTGGAATATATAGGTACTAGCCAGGCCTGAATAATAACATATACACCCTACAGAAGTCCACAGAATTCTATTCAGTAAGAAAAAGTAATAAGCTCTCATGGGATGTATTGTGCACCCACTTTAGTCCACACGCTGGCATGAATGCCTGAAAGCAAAATTACAACCAAGAGAGGTGAAGAAAAGCCACATAATATGAGACATATTCTTGAACTGGTGTAAAGTATTAATAAAGTTCTTCTTATTCAGTTCCACTGAGATACCTCTGCTATGAGTTTGATCCCATAACCAAGCAGTTTTCCAATAAATAATCTTGAGCTTCTTAGGGAAAAATACTAATTGCTCTAGTCTGAAAGCCAACGTATTTATTTTAAGTCTGTTTCTTTCTTGATACATGTAGATCCACAAGTTTTTTTTCTTGCTAATTGAGGTGGGAGCGAAGAAAGCAGGAACACTTGCCTGCTTGTTCATCTACTTTGTTGCTGGTGCAAAATACTAGTTGTACGTGCCTGCTTTTCAGAAGTTCCAGAAAACTGTAGCTCCCTGAAGATGCTCCTGTGTGTCCTCCCCATGTTGATAAGCTGGTGCCTGCCTCATTCAATTATCTGTTTAGAAGACCTGTCTGCAGCTGTGAAGCCTTAGGCTGCAATCCTGTCAGCTTTCATGAGCTAAGAAAGGTCAGTCTGGGTGAGGGCACCAAATAAGGGGCAGTCCCGTGATGGTAAAGGCAAGAGGAAGACATTGTCTTTTACCCTCTATCCACTCCTTTTCTCTGGTCCACTCTGATATTGAAGCTGTTCTGGAACTTTCAGGAGTTGGTTATTTGCAGCTTCAGGTGAGCTGCTGTACAGTTGATTACCTGGTTGACCCAAATCCATCTATCAATGAGCTTAACATTCAGAGCCAGGTACAATAAGAAACTAAAGTGAGGATGGAGGAAAACCGGTGACAGAGGTCTACTGCAGTAAGTGGTGCTGGTGATAATTAAAACATGGTTTCTTTCTCTCCCTGGGATTATTGTAGTCCCATAGCAGAAGAAACAGATGCATAGAAGGCCAGCACTTCTCCCAGGACTGTCCAGCAATATGAGATGTCTTGAATGAACAATAAAGGAAAAAAAGGCCCACAATTCAATGTGTTGAATCCACAGCTGAATGGCGAAAGAGAAGCAGCAGAGAACTGCCTGGCTCCTCTCAAAAAGGAATACAACTTGCCTTTTAGTTGAAAGCACAGAGGGAGTTTTTGTTTGCTCCCAAAGGGAGCCATTCATGTAGATGGTGAGGTGTTTTGACCCCTTTAGCCATGTGACAGTGGCATGCATGGGGGGAGCAATAGCTCTTCACCTCAAAACTTTCCTCCCTCTGACCCAGGGGCAGTGGTGACAATGTCCTCTGAAATGCCTTGCATTTCTACGGATGCCAGCCTTAAAGCTGCACAAGAATAACCTGATATTCTGATCTTTTCTGCTAGGCTTCTCAGGAGCACTCTTACCCTTCAGAACTTCCATATAGGCTTTTCACTAGTTCAAGAACACTTCTGCTAGAGTTGAAGAAACTATGATTATTTTTTTTCACCCATAACCTATTCCTAAGCCTCAACGATTCCATCACAAACATATGGAAAGTTTGGGGGTGCTGCTTTTTTTCTTTTCTTTTTTTAATACAACTCGTATATCTGATTTATATAGATATCATCCTTTTTATTTCAACAAAGGTTACTTCAAGGAGAAGTTTAAATATTTTTGTCTTTCACAAAATGAAATGGAAGGAACAGTTTTTTCTCTCTCATACTTCTGAGAAATTAGTACTTCCCAATGAATCTACTCGACTGGCATCAGATCCCACCAGGGTCAACAACTCTCTGGAAAATCTTTTATCTTCCATGGCCTGACCAGACCAAGTGGAATTTAAATCATGCTAAATTTATCCTGGCAGCAGTAACTAAATTAAACATGTCACTGACAATTCCACATTTGAAAGAACTCTAACGTTTGTACCTAATGCAGCAGATGAAGTTCTGGCATCTGGGAATAAGGGAGAGTACTGATGAGCTTTCACTTCAAGTTGGTCTGTGGAAGTGCTGATGTAAATAGGTAAGAGCTGTCTCAGTCCCAGTCACAAGTACTGGGGACTTGCAGAAGTCACACAGCCTGCCCTCGGCACACAGTTTCTTTGCATTTGGCTTCAAGAGGAACACGTATATGCATTGTAGAAAGATATTTGGTTGCCTGAGCCATAACCAGTATTGTTTGTGTACAAAGAACTTTACCTATTGCCTATGAAGTCTTATGCCATAATTACTGTACTCCCTGACTGGAGGGGAAAAAAGATCGGAGACCTTAGTGACACACTGAAGTCAATGAAGCAGGGAATGCAAGTGTAATGTCTCTGAAGACGATGCTAAATGGTTTGGGATATGTTCTTTCAGTAGAAGCAACTGTTTCTGTTGCTGTGTTGTGGATTTGTTTTTTTTCTTAATAATAATAATGCAGATTACTTTCCATGGTGAAGATGAAGAGAAACAATACAATCTGCAATCTCTCTTCTATAAACCAACCCAAGAATAATCAAATAATATTCTATTGTGCTAATAAGTTTTATTGCTTGCTACATTGATACAGTTAGTCGGGATTCTACTGGATAAAAGGTCTACAGATTAAAAATGATCATCATAAAATTTGAGATTAAAAAATGGGGCTTCTTGGAAATATTCAGTCTGTACACTTCCGAGAATAGCATTCACACTGAGAGGCAGAAGGGATGTAATGCTGCACCACTGTCCCGTTAGCACACCGGAGGGGAATTGTGACTATGGTTGTTTGAGTTGCTGTACAGCAGCTGCACAAGTCTTCCCATTTCCCTGTCTGAGCAGAGTATCTGGTATTGCTTCTGCACTTGCCCTAGATGAAGAAACAACAACAAAAAAAGAAATACCAAGTTTGAAGTGTTTGAAGGCAAGTGTTTCTGTTGTTCTTAAAGCTTCCACTCTTGTTAAGACTTGTGTAGCAAATGAAAGCTCTTTGCCCAGTAACTATCTGAATAGCTGGGGCATGTATGCTGTTAGTATTTCTTCTCTCTGTTCCCATTCTTTTTCCAGTAGTCATGGGAGAGAGACTAATTTTGCCTACTGCCTTAATTAAAAGAAATACTCAAGAGGCTGGGTGCAAGCCATCTTCATGACTGCCACTCTTCTATGCCATAGTTTGGATTGTATACAAGGGTTGTACAAAGTCTGGTTACCTCAGATTGAGCAGCTATCCTGCTACAACCCAGTCTAGGAAGAGAATGTCATCTTTGGTTCCCAGTCTCAGAGAGATGGGAACATCCAGAATGGAAGCTATGCTCCTTTTTCAAATGGAAGTTGCCCTAAAAGGTGTAAGCATGATGGGCAAGAAATTAAACTTTAATTTGATTATGGAAGAAATGTGCAAGACATGCAGAAAGCAATGGCTTAGTGCTCAGGCTAATAGAGAAGTCATAGAGCTTATAGGGCACAAAAGTCAAATCATAGAACCATAGAACAATTAGGGTTGGAAAGGACCTTAAGATCATCTAGTTTCATGGAACCCCTGCCATGGGCAGGGACACCTTACAATAGTATTGAAGTTTAAATGTCTTTTAAAGTATCATGCATCTAAATACCTATTTAACACTCACTCAACTTCAGACCCTGAAGAGGGATATGTGTGCTTAACTGTAGACTCAGACCTGAAAATCACTCCAATAATACTGAAATAAAAATTCATTTTTTATGTAGAAAGTCTTAGCAAAGACACTTCAAGTCATTAATTCCTGATGGAAGCAAAGGAGAGTGGTACAAACAAAGCCTTTGTGTCTAATGTATGCTCCTTTCTTCACTCTGACTTAAACACGGAAAATTTAGCATCACCAAATTACTTTAGGAAATAAGTGCCAATGACGTTTACACTGAGTGAATCAGTGAGAAGGACAGGAAGTGATATTCCACTTACTAAAGTGAAGCCATAGTGAAGGCAAAGGTTTCCTTGTGGAAGAGTGAAAGGGTGCAAGGGCAGGTCTTGGGGCAGGGGGATTGTTTTCGTTATTTACCTCGCAATAAGAAATAGGCACTTCCTTATCAGCCACACATCCGTTGATATTACCATACTGCAGTCTGGTACTTACTGGTCGACATTCCACTTCCACACCTATCAAGTTTAAAAAAAAAAAAAAAAGAAAAGAAACAAAGCGCTTGACAGTGCTGACAATTGGTTTTGGGGAATTTTTTCACTTCCCTTCCTCTTATTACTGTAATTGCTGTTGTGTACAGGAAAAAGGTGATGTACATGGAAACCCAAATAATCTAATCAGAGAAACAGTGCACCCTGATCTGGCTATTCCTGGGGCTGTCACAGGAGAGAGATGCAATTGTCTTGGGATGATGCCCTTCAAGATGAGTCAATGGGAGCAGTTCTCTGGATTACTTTACAGACTGAGGTGGGTCACTGCCTTCAGAACTGTGTGGGACTTCTTATGAGGTGCTAGGGAAGAGCATTTTGGGATTGCGATTTTTAGAGGAGGGATCAAAGGTGGGAGATTAAATGGATTAAGGTGATTTCATGTGGAACAAGCGTGGGAAAATGGATGTATAAAGGTATACAGGAAGCTGGTTGCATGTTAAACAGCTGCTGGTCCATACTTTTGCCTGACATTGTCCTACATTTGATCTGCAGCTTGTTCTGTCTTTTTTATTAAACTCTGTTTCTAACTACTTGTCCTGGGTGATGGACTCTCTGTTCCGTGTGGATGCGCATGTATGGAGGTATAATTGCCAGAAACTGGAACTAGACCACAGGTCATAGGGCCCATGAGTCTAGGTTAGCAGGGATGCAGGACCAGTTACTGGACAGAGTGAGCACCTAAAACCACTAAGAACCTTGATCCTGCACAGCCAGAGATCAGGATGAAAATGTGGGTGCTCTTTGTGTGTGCCAGTTTACTCAGTATTTCTTTGTATGTATGTAAAGATTGTGAATGAAAAGCTCTGATACTACTTTTCCAGCACTTTTGGTCTTAGTGTTAGGTAAATTCTTCCTGTGATTTTTCCATCAAATGAGAAATGTACACAAAAGGCAGTAGGTCTGGATTTGTTATGTGTGCAGGGTGCAAGCTCAGGGAATCTGCTGACCCATCTTTGTGAAGTGAGGTCGGTTTGCTATGATCTGTTAACTGCAGTAGTTGACAATGACTGCTCCTCCAGCTTCAAAGGGAATTTTGTAATTGACCTGCTTAAATACAGAATATTTTGTTCTGAACACTCTTGACTGTTTTGGTCCACATCTAAAGACTTGTGAAAGAGCTAATGCTTTTTTAAGTGGATAATTTATGCACTACAAACAACATTTCTTTGTAGTGTCAACAGAGCGCTATGTCTCTGTATAAAGGCTCCTACTTTTACTTACTTCTAGCTAACCAGTGAAACTTCTGTATTTACCAGAATATTGGACTATTTTTTATGTACTACACAACAGCTTTGTTTTCTTTCCTTTCAGAGAGCTGAAGGAATTCAATCGGTCAACTGCACAACTAAGTAGATACATAAATTGAAGACAAATGTATACACCTTCCTAGCAGCAAACACAGCTTTCAATACCTTTTCCACTGGAATATCAGTACCAAATTGGCTCTGTGCCTTGTTAAGGCTTTACATTTCATATTAAAAAAAGCTTGACAAGTGTTTCTGGCTCCAGGGCTGGAACTGCCAGTTCTCTTAGAATGATTTCATCACTTCATTTGACAAAACTTGTCCACCTGGAAGGATTACACAATTGTTTCTGCACGATTGAAAAGTCCAAGCAAAATAATTGTCATCAGATTCAATGCCGCTTCATCACCTTCTTGATCCTGACTTATCAACTTGTTCTCCAGTTACTTTACTGCTCTGATTTACCTTATTTTGTAGACTGTGCCTCCTTTGCAAAGGCAAGTGCTTGTAACTTAATGAGGCATGCAATTGAGATGAACATAGAAAACAGGTGAGCAGCAGAGATGCAACTTTTTTGTTAAGTGGGAAAATAAGGAATATCCTTTGCAAATAACCAAGTCCTTTGCTAGTACCACAGAAATCCAATGAGAAAATAAGCCTGTTCACTTACATGTACCTATGTAGTTAAAACCTGGAACAATGCCCCCAGACACACTAATAAACTCCAATTGCCAGGGCATAACATAGAAAGGGAAAGTGGCTTCTTAAACAACCTTTACTCAAAGCTATGTTAGGCTCTACTGAACCAAAGGCATCACCCTGAACTGTGCTTTGAACTTGTGAGAACAAGTTCAAAGTTCTCAGCCCAGTCCTTTATGGTACTGAGTTGTCTGAAAGACTAACTCACTCAAGACCTGGGAAGGAATGTAACCCATATCTAAGTCTCTGTGTCCATAAGAAATTAATTATTCTCTTATTTGATTTTTAAGAATAATTATTCTGGTTTTACAGTAGTTTTGCCAAGCCTTGGTATTCCCTGTAAAGTATGTAACAGACTGCATGTTGCTACTGAGTGCCCTAGTAGAAAGATATAGAGGAAAGAGTTTGGTATCTAGATGTGTTTGATTCAAAGCTATGTGTTAATCACAGTACTTCAATTGGTAACTCATGGTTAGTAGGCTGAATGCAGTATGTTGTCTTTTTCATTATAAAGGGTACTGAGTAGAAAAGCAAATAGGAACAGGACTTTGCTGTCATATGGGACTCTTCAGTTTTGAGCTATATCCAAGTGAACATCAATGTGAATAATGATTTGAAATACCATATAATATGAGCATTTTTAGGCATGCAATATTTCACTTAGATCAGTTGACTTTTCCTTCTGCAAGGAGGTATCACTTTTAAATCACTATAATTGCTAATAAATATATTTATTGAGCAGTACTCATTTGGAACTGGGTTTCTCCTTTCACCAACTGCAGTGATAAGTGTTCTCAATTAGTAGGGCCTGCCCACCATCCGGTCTTTTAAATCTTAAAATCTGGTTTTGTTAATAAACAATATTGAGTATACCTTACTTGAAGCTTGGTAGATTAATGCTCTCTTAACTAAATTACCTGTATGAGCCATTTGATGACAGTCTATCTTAATAGCTTTCTGACTTCTATTTCTCAAGGTGGACTCAGTGATTATACAGACAGGCAAAGGCTGCAAACTCTGTAGGAGTTAACATCCTTCATCAGGGGTATTATTACAGCAGTTACTGTGCCAGTGTGGTGATGGGCTGCTATGCTGCCCATCTTTTATTTATTAGCACATGTATAGGGAGAAAAAAAAAAAAAAAGAAAGAAAGAAAAACAAAAAAAAAGTCACAACAGAACACAGGCAAGATGCTGATATTCTGACCTTAAAAGAGAGTATCAGCCTTTCGGTTTGTCATTTGTTTGGGGTTTTTTTAATGAGCTACAGTATTATTAATTTTTTACTTACATGAGAGAAAACTGAGAGGTTGTCTGCTCACAAAACCATCAGAGATTCATTTTAGAAATGAGAACCCAACCCTGCAATCCTTCCTCATGTAAGCAAACCCTTCCTGCCAAGGCCTGAGTGACATTTGGATTATCTACACAATGATGCATGAAATTAAGAGTTTCTGACTCCTAAACTGTCAAATTTAAGATGCAGTCAGGCTGTTCAATAGGAATGCACCTTTGACAACATCTCCCCTACCACTTTTTGATGATTACAATAGCAAAACCCAATCATAATTACATTACTGTCACCAGGGTTTTTTTTGCTAAATTCATTTTAAGTTGATTGTTTATTCATGAAGTGATTGCCTCTCATATTCAGTATCAGGTTATGTGGCTTGTCAAGCTGTGTGTGCAATACCGGTCCTGTTATGTTTAGATGAACAATAAAATAAAACATTCATAATTAACATCTGCATAAAATGTAAAGAGTATCTATTTCTTTCTAAGCACTTGTGAATACTGTCAAAACACGTGTTCTGGGGGACAAAATATGACAGAGTATCCCAATCAGAGGGCGGACTTGTTTGATAGTTTATTTTAACAACATTGCTAAACTCCATTTCATTAACCTGCATCTTATGCAAAACGTAGCTCCTCACACAGTAGCTTACACTCTGCAATTTCCATACAAAACTTTTGGCTTATTTACTTACATGTGTCACAGCAGGTATTGCCAATTTTTGCAATTCTGCCCTAAAACAATAGAAAAAGAAAACATCTATTTTGGCACAAGTTATGCATATTTCTTCCGTTGGAAGAATATAAAGGGATATTTAACATAGGGTATTAGGCAAGAAAATTGTAGTTTTATATTGTACAAAAATGGAAATTGGCATTAGTAATCACTTCATTAGTAATTATCATCTATTTGTAATCATGCATTTTAAGATTTTGAACTTGCCATTACATTTGTTGATAGCTGATTAGAAATAATTGACAATATTAGCAAGTTCAATATCTGAAAATATTGTTATCACCTTACATTAGGAGCTTTCTGAAGTAAAGATACTGAATACAAATAAATTTCTGGAAACCACAGTGATAAACCAAACAGCATTCAAGTCTTATTTCTGTGTAAGAAATTTAAACAGTCCCTTTTGATTTTTTTAGCAATACAGATTGCATGCCCATTCCACAACAGCTGAAACTGTACAGGCAAATCATCAGAAAATTTCATATCTGTCAAATAAGTTTTAACAGCAAAAATTTTATTTTTCTTGTTTCATTAGAAAGGTAGAAAATAATTCTCAGAAATATACGTATGGTAAAAATTGCCAAAAACCCATAGTGTACAGAAAAACTGAGAAATATTTATACTGCAAGGTGATGCCATTGCTGCACTAAACACCTGAACCTTGGAGGCTTTTTTAGTTAAAACCCCTAAACTATCCATCTGTAACTAGATGAAACCCACTAATTTTATAGCTGAAATAGTTCTGGTTTTTGGATGGGAGGAGAATAAATGTGGTTTGGAAACTTCTGGTTAAAAGTAATCTATTCTTCTTTGATTTTCAATGAAGACCTTTAGAATATGATAATAACCCCAAGCTTGTAACATAATCCAGCATTTTTCTAAATACTTGTTTGTATAACTGTGTGTGCTATAGTGATTTCACAAAGAAATGCAGTGTAAGAGCTTTATTCTTCCTGTGTTATACATGCAAAATCCTCTATTGTGTATGCACAGAGAGGTTTGGGCACAAGTTTTGTTAAAGGTTTCTTGCTTCCTGCCATGCTGAAGAAAATGGAGACAGGCGGAAATAAACATCTGTGTGATGCTAGATGAGCAAAAGCAGGACCCCACGTCCCACACCCCAACTTGCACTCTGTTTCTTGCTGTACAGCTGCTCTCAAATCACAGGAAGGATGGATGGACTTGTTGAGGAGGGGGTTTATTATACCATTATACCAAATAACTGCAAATGTGGAAGCCTGAGCTCTTTCTACAGCACTGTGAACATTCCTTTCCCTAACCTCATAGGAGGGAAGAGAAAAACATCTCAGCATGTCATATGCATATTCATAGAAAACAAGGGGGTGATCCGACTGTTTTCTCAGTTTGTGTAATTATGTACACACTTTTACTCTGGATACCAAACTGAAAACCTTGCTAGAATAAACAGTTTCTCATGTTTGCTGTTTCACATGGTACAGAATTACTGCAAGCTCAGCATCCCCCCTGCAGTATAGTCCCATATAAACCCAGCGTATATTAAAAAAAAAAAACAAACAAAAAAACCTGAAATTTTTCTGAATTTCAAAGAAAGTTCAGATTCAGTTTAGCCAAGGTGCTGGGAGAGGGTTGGGGTTTCCCACTGTAATACACATAATATACAGAACCATAAACATGACAGTGTCTATTAGGAAATCTGGGAACAGGACCCATTTCACTACTTACTCCTTCAGCCAAACATCTCCTGGAATCAAATGGAGGACAGCCAGTGATTCTTCTTTCCCAGATAAATTCCCCTTTCTCATTTACTTTACAGGAGTGACTATCACAGCCATCCTGAAGTGATTCATTTGGCTGTAAAGATAAGGGCTGTTAGCTTCACAGAGAAACAACATGGGACAGGAAGTTTTCAGAAAACTGTACAACCTGACTATTTCTTTACTGATACTTCAATTAAGGTACTGTGATGGTGAAATTTTTAAAACATGGAAATAGCTAGTAAACAGAATTTTTTATCAACAAAGTCATCATCTTTCATTTACTTCCATAGCCAAATTTATTACAGCTCAGTCACGGCTGCCAAAACTTGACCTTTTCAGCTCTTAACAGGGAAAAAATTCCATTAACTTACAAAAGAAACATGTTTGAGTGAGAACCTATGAATCACCTTTTAAAGAGCCATATATATGAACATTTAACTGCTGGCTGAGTTGGGAGCTTCTTTAAAAAATACATAAACCCATCCTCACATAGAATCATTTAGGTTGGAAAAGACCTTCAAGATCATGAAGTCCAATCATAAACCTAACACCACCAAGTCCACCACTAAACCATGTCCCTAAGCACCACATCTAAAAGTCTTTTAAACACCTCTAGGGATGGGTGATTCAACCTAGGCAGGCTGTTCAGGGCTTGATAGCCCTCTTGGTGAGTAAATTGTTCCTAATATCCAATCTAAATCTCTCCTGGTGCAGCTTGAGGCCATTTCCTCTTATCCTATCACTTGTTACTTGGGAGAAAAAAACAATCCCCACCTCTCTTCAACCTCCTTTCAGATAGACATAGGGAGCAATGAGGTCTCTCCTGAGCATCATTTTCTGCAGACTAAACAACCCTCATTCCCTCAGCTGCTCCTTGTTCTCTAGATCTTTCATCAGCTTCATTGCTTCTCCCACAGTCTCCCTGTCTAAAACTTAGCTCAGGAATGGAAGAAAAGAAAAAGTTTTATACTGTTATGTACAGCAGGAAAGCTGATGGGTTTTGACCAGAAAAATATCCATGACTGTTTAAGAACCTGTATGCTGGAAAGATTTTTCAAAATTCACATTTGCAACTTTAATTATAAATTTCTCATTTAAAATGAGGTTTTTAATTTCCTCTATGTAGTTGTTTGAGCTCATATTCCAGTTAAAGTTCCTTGATGATATTCACGCTTGCAGGTGCATCTAGAATATCCCTCTAGAACCAAAAGGAGGAAAAAATGCCTTTTCCTTGGGTTCACCAGAAGTCTGTGCTACATTTACATTTACACATAAGCAAAAGTGCTTAAAACTTACCTGAAGATATTTAAGCCTTCCATCTCTCAGCCTGATGCCACATGAGGTTGGCACACATTTTCCACAGCAAGAGCCAGAGATTTCCTGCCTTCTGTAATTCTACAAGGTAAAAGACATTTTTCTGGGTTTATTTTGTCCTAAACATGCTTCCTAACACTTAACTTCGAGAGAGGTTCTAGGTTTTAGTTTTGGGATTTTTTGGGGTTCTGTTTTGTTTGGTTTGGGTTTTTTGTTTTTGTTTCTTTAATTCAGTGGACAAAGTGATATCTAGGTTTTTAAACAGTAGGACTAGACTAGCTTAATCTAGTGCGTTGCATACTTCGGGGAGGTTTTTTTTTAAAGGCTAGTATTAATCTTTGTAGTGTTTTATTATACAGTAGGGAGGTAAATTTATGTCCAAGTATAAAGAGCTTCCTGTGACCACTAAATTCAATATTCTTTGACTATAACAGTTGCAAGGTCAGGTCCACTAAACAACACATGACAGTAGGAGAGGGTAAGAAGCTTACTATAATGTTTTAAGTGAACTACAGTTTGCATTGGTTGTCTGCAGGAGCTTCTTTGTAAAGCTAATGAATAACAGACGGTACAACTTGGAAAAGTAGCTTGAAGTGCTTGAACTAGGACAAAAGGATAAGATGGTTAGTAAGCAGTGGGCAGGGAATGGGGAGAATAAGGCTGAGGTGGAAAATCTGGACTATGGAAAAAAAAAAGAAAATGGCATAATAAAACACGGAAGTAAGAAAAGCAACAGAGAGGGTATGATGGAATAAAATAAAAGGGAGACAAAGAAAGAAAAGAGGAATAATGAAGCCCCCAAAATGGCACAGAAAGTCAAAAACACTGGTGGCAACAGATGTATGGGAGAATGAGCAGCACTAGATGGAGAGGAAGAACGGTATAGAGTGGATAATGGAAAATAAAAATCAGAAAGGAACTGAGCTAACACATGAAGTGTCCCACAGTAATGTCTCCAGCTGCTACACATAACCAACAGCTGCTTATGATGAGCTGAACATTTTTAAGACAACAAACACTCTGGTTGAGTGAAGGCATGCATGTTATCCATATGTTTTTTATAGAAAAAGAATTTGGGGAGGGTGGGGGGTTATTATTAAATCACTGGAAGAAAACATAGTTCATTGTTGTTTAGATGAACTTGCTCTACTAACAAAAAAGTTAGCACCTAAAGTAGGTCTTAAAATGACCAAAACAATTGACCCTGATGAGCAGAATATGCTGCAGTTGGCTGCACTTCAGTTATCAG
>JANHGB010011651.1:402-11348 GCA_026283785.1 Coracopsis vasa | reverse complement strand
TCCCTCAGAAGAACAAAGACCATCGCTTCCCCCTTCTCCTTCCACCAGAAACTTGATGGGCCTCACTAGCTGCCCTGCTAACTAGCGCTGCCTGTAGTGCCCCAGTGCCACCACCTCATCTGTGAGGTTTGTCCCAGTTACATTTGGTGAATAACTTCCATGACACTTCCAACCTCATCATTTTGAAGCATACTTACATATAGACTTACATGATCAGACAGGCTATTGAGCTAAGAACATCAAAATTTGCACTCCCTAAAGCTTAGTGGGGAAGTGCCAGGAGCCTGCGGGGAAATGATGCATTTGCCTATTTTACATAATGATTTGCATAATTAGAAATAAAGTAAGTTCACAGTATTATATCTGCTTGCATTTCTATCAGTCTGATAGATTAACTTGTGTCTTGTCTGAGCTCACTAAAGAAATCTAGTCTTTCTGTAATGAGGAGGGAGAGCCTGGTATTTCACAGGCAGGGAGTGGGGAAGGCAAGCCCTTGCCCCCCACCATGGAGCCATAATTTGAAATTAGATTGAAGACATAAGAAACTGATTGAAAAGAGCATATGGAGAGGGCACAGGTGACAAAAGGAAGGGAATACTGCTGGAGGGGATGTGGTTTCCCACAGTGAAAGAGGTAAAAGCTGGTTGCATCATGGATTTGTAAGATAATTATTAGCTTATGAAGTAGTATCCCAAAGGATACAGGGAAGCAGCACTGCCTTCCACATTTACGATCAAATTGGGGAAAACATTAGGAAACATTCACAAAGATGGGCTATCAGGCTGATGATTGCTTTCATCTCCCAGATCCATGAATAAGAAAACAAAACCTGGAGTTGATCTGCTCATCCCTACTCAGCAGTTCAGTGAGGACATCAGTTACATTTTAACCCTTGCATGGCACTTTGAATTCGCCTGTTTCTTTAATGTGAATTCAGTCTGGTTTCTCATAGTTTTAGGGTTGCAGGGGATGTTTGGTTTAAAATGCAGGCAATTCCTCCCTATTACACTTCCTTAAGCTAGGTGAGTTTTTTAACAAGACAAATTCTCTGCTGGCAGCAGTATTATCAGCCAGGCCCTGTGATCATTCTGGGTGCTTGGACTTCCAGGACTGCTGTAGCTGATCTTGGCCAATTCCACGTACAGTTGGATATGCGATGGATCAGTCTGAGCAGCACCACAGGCAGAACTGTTTGGGATGGAGCTGCCCCAGGCTTCCCTCTCTCTGCCCCTGGCCACCTTCTCTCAGATGCTGCAGGAGTCTCAGCCTCATGGGTGCTCCAGCTTATCCCAGTGTCTGTGAAAATGACTCATAAGACTGCAAAGGTCTCTAGCAGAGATAGCAACAACAACAACAATAATAATGCTTTATAAGCCTAAAAGTATTACAGATCCAAACAGAAATCAATATACCTTTCTCTGCTTGCTCTCACCATTGTGGAATGTTTTTCAGGAATCTCGCTAGTGTCTTTTTGTGGTCCAAACTCACCTTCTCAGAACTATAGTCCTCCAGCCTCTCTTCTGCACCATGAATTCTTGACCTCATCTAGACTCTCAGACATATCTTTTCCTCCAGATTTCAATGATTGCTGTTCCTTCTGTGTGATTCCCCTTTCCATAAATCTCCCTTGAGTTTCTTAGGCCAATGACAAGTGCTTACACCTGATCTCTTGGTCCTTCCTGAAGGAACTGCACAATTACAAAGCCCAGCTGTCTGCAGAAAAGCCAAAGGAAATTAGTTCTCTTTCCTTCAGCCAGCCAGCTTGCTATAGCTGTCCCATTTGTGTAGCTGCCATTAGTGTGCCTTCAATCTCTTCTCCTGGAGCGTTTCTGTATGCAGCTCTAGCAGTGTAAGGCTGACTGAGGTATGTGACAATTTAATAAAACCCAGCCAGGTTTCTCAAGTTTGTGCATAAATTTCCCATCTTATTGCAGATGAGGCCACTATACTTATGAATGAATATACTTTTGTTTTGCTTCCAGCACCAGGGTTGGTGTGGACATAGCGAGCAGTTGCTCTGATCACTCTCCTGCTGATGCCCTGTGATTGTGGGGGATGCAGCGGTGAAATGCATTGTGCTATGTCTTTTGTCATTTATGCCCAACCTTGTTTTAATTTTTTCTATAGACTCATCTATTTGAGATAGTATTTTAAATCCTCTTTAATGAACAGACTGAAGGCTTGCACTTGTCCTGTTCGAGTTGATGGGTAAGGTTTCACTTGTTTCAGTGGAAACAGAGCAGGATACTCATCAAAGCCTCAAGCTCTGTTTATGTAGGAAGAAGAACCGGATTTGGCCCAAAATAAGAGATGGGAAAGACTCGCTATATCATTAAGTCCCTGCTATTACATATGCTAGTGGTGTAATTAATCTAATTTAGAATGCCTTGAATAATGGGACTATTGCCATCTCTCTTAGGACATGGTTCTGCCATCTAACAATCATATTGGCAGGAAGCCACTGCCTGATGTTCGAACAAATGGTTTGTCTTTGCTTGATTAAGACTCACTAAAGATGAGTGTAGCCTCCAGAAATATGTTGTTTCCAAAGCTTTGAAAACAAGGGAAGAAGAGCTGTTATTCAATACAGAACCTGCCAGATGTCTAAAGAGGCTAAGGAATTCCTAAGCCTCTGTTTACAAAATCCTCTCTCCTCCTCCCATGAATGCTTAAATTACCAATCACTGCTACCATCCTATGTTTAGGGTGAAATTTCCTTAACCAACTCCACTTCCAAAATTGGATTGGAAAGAGAAACAAACATTTTAATTACTTTTATTTTCCCTCTTCCTGATGGGCTTGCACAAATTAACCCTTGTCCTCCACAATTACAATTAAACTCTTCAACAGAATTGTTTCTTCCTTTGGTTCCAATCATGCCCTGGAGATGCTGAAGTGGTTCCCTGCTTGAGGCCGTGTGAAGGTTTGCTGTGCAGGGCTGCTGCCTGCTGCATCCCTGCAAGCCCTGGAGATGGCTGATGCTGCTGCATGAAGAATTTCCCTTTCCAGGACAGCCCCCAGGCAGCGGTGACCCAAAGTGCATTCCAATAAAGCAGTACTGTTAAGGAAAAGGGGCAGAAACCTAATGCCAGTGCCTGCAGACAGCTCTCCTGAGAAACTGAGTTCATGGAATCTGTGGACCAGCATCACATGCTCTCTTCTACCTTTATTTAACCAGTTCTTTCTAAACTATGATCTACATCAGTATCAGTCTGCATTGACTGGACTCTCTTGGAGCTGGTACTCTGCATAGCGCTGAAGATATTAAGCTGATTTCCTTCCATGGAGGGAGGGGAACCAGAAAGCAGCACTTCAAATAAGCTCCCTCCTCATGGAGTCTCTGAAGGGAATGGGAGCCCATTTTCTTAATTACATGTTCATTAGTATGTTTAGTGCTCTCCTCCCTCTCTTCCCCCAGCCCTGCCACCTGGGAGTTCCTGCTATGTTACTGGAAAGCCACAGAGGTTTATTTAAATACCACATAGTCAGATTGGAATGAAAAGCTGTGAAGCTTCCCCTCTTTAATACTTTTTGAAATTATTTATGGGCTATGCTTCTTGCCTACGTAGAAGGTGCCTTCTGAGATTCCTGCAAGTCAATGCAGAAATAGCTGTTTGAATTGAGCAATAATTAGAAGCATATGGAGCAAAGCAAAGCATCAGAGAAATCCCATTCTGCTAAAGAAACACTGCTGTCTGAAATAGATTTCCGCTGCATGTAACGTTTTCTCATATGGGCTGAAAAGAAATAACATCATGTGTCTGGTTTGCACCTACCAAAGCTGGGAAATTCAAAGTAACGTCTGTAGTTCTGCTCTGCATTCAGTCTAATACTGCATGGCGTTTGTAGCCCCTATGTCTGCCTGGGCCACAGTTACAATTTTTCTTTGCTAGACCTCAGAACAGCTTCTTTTAGTGAATGTGTGTATATTTGTATTTAATTGTTTTCATTTTTAAGGGTTTAAAATGCTGAGGAAATGTTTGTGACTTCAGACATGGTTATGATCTTTTGTAATCTGCAGGCTCAGTCTGGGGAAGGTACTCAGAGCTCTCAAATCCCAATTTGCTGCCAAATTCTTACGTGCTTGATGTGGTAGATTGTTTCACTCCTGACTTCTAAAAATAGCAGGTCCTGCTCTCCTTGCTCCCACAGATCATCCCTTTGAGTTTAGAGATAACTGAAAACTCTCAGCACCTCAAGGGGAGACGTATAGTACCCAAGCTCAAATTTTAACTCTTATTGCTTTGCTTACACAAGTGCAACTGGACGCAGTTTGCTGTAGGGCTTTTGTTGAACCATGTTGTTGGTGTGAGATGATTACAACTTATTGCCCTGATAGCTAGTCATAAAGCCATATTTGGGTCAGCTGCTACATGTGTAGAGTAAAACCATGCTTTTAGTGATGAACTTGCTATGTTCATACTCCAATGTAATGGAGTATCCACCAGCCATTTTAAAAAGCAACAGTGTTTTATAATTGCAAAAATACAAAACACCTCTGAAAACATAAATACTGTAGGGCTCCAAAGTGTTCAAATCTTGTGCTACTCCAGAGTGTTTACAAACAGGTTTGAGTGTTTTGCCTGGAGCAGAACTCACTCCTAGACAAAAAGCCTGATTTTGAAGGAAATCATAAACGTTGGCAGGATGCTGTTCTCTTCCTGATGCGAGCGAGCAGCCTGCACTGGGCTCAGTGAGGCTGCGGCTTCCTCAGGGGAGTTGTACGAGTCAGGCAGGGGCTGGTCTCACCGGTGCGGCGAGGAGCAAGCGTCACAGCCAGACCTGTGGTGTAGAAAGTGATGCTGGGAATGCAATAGGTGGCATTTCTCTGTTTGACCCTGCCTCCAAGCCCTGTGCTGCTGTAGGTGCAGGGTTTTGCCTAGGGTGTGAAAACTGAAATTCCAGCTGCTGATAGCTATTAAAGCGCAATTGCACAAGTAGAGATGTTTAATGCCGAGATCCTAGTGGTTTATTTTCGTAAAGGCTGTTGTGGGTTGGGGGGGATAATATAGGAAAATGACCTAATTAAAACAATGACTTTCTGGGCAAAAAAAGCCGGGTCCTCCAGTAGCATCTTAGAAACTGCGCCACATGGTGTGTTTGCAATGGTGGAGGAGTAGTGATCCTGGAAACTCCAAATGGACATTGATAGTGTTATTGTAAGGTCGGTGATCCATGGGTGTCTGTGAGGTGCTTTAAATTGGTTTTATCTGAATTTGAATTACAGCCCCACCATTGGGTGAAGCCAGCATCATGACAGTGGCCCCTGGTTAGGGAGGCAATAAGCCTCTGAAAATGTGTTGTTGTTATTGTTATGAACCAAGTGCAGTGTGGTCCTTGGTGCTTTCCTGGACACAGCAGTACAGACATTTTCTGCCCAGTGAGATCTTATTCATGCAGATTCTCGTTGTGGTAGAGAAGGGTGTTGACTCATGAAACAGCCTGTGGGAAGTGGGACAGCTGAAGTGGTGAATGTCCCCACCTCATTCCCCTGCCCTGTGCCAAGGATCACTGCCTCCAGGGCAAGGACATCTGGACTCAGCTCCAAGCCATCTTAGCGCTGCTGTTGCGTCGCCCACTATGTTAGAGCAGTTCAAATTTGGCCCTGGCTTACTTCCCCTCTTTGGGCTCCAAACTGAGGTGATTCCTGGAGCCTCTTTACTTTTGGCCCAGAGATCCCTATGTGAGGGGCAGCTGCTTGTGGGAGAGAAGCAGGGCAGGGCGAGGCGGTGGGAGCTGCCGCAGCCATCTGATTTTCATCTGTGTCTGTGACTCAACGCTCTCCCTGACCACAAGGGTCAGCTCTTTGTGAGTAAAGTCTATAGGCGTTGGTCCCTAGATATTATACAGATATGGTGAATTTGGGCTCTCTGAAGCAACCTGAGCAGCTGAGTAATAGCTACTCACCAGCTTCCAAATTTGCTCAACGATTTTGAAGAGAAAGGTTCTATTTTCAAGTATTTCTAAGGCAGCTGTGCTTAAAACATTGAAAAATCTAAAAAAGCATATCTTAAAGCTGTTTGTTTCAGGTTTTGCGGGTTTTTTTTCTGCTGTTTTTTTGAAGTGAGACTGCCTCTCTCCCTTTAAGATGCTCTCAGACTCTGGGTGCCCACCACCAGGGCCATGGGTGCGGAGGAGACCCAAGGACCCAAGCTGCTTCTGAGCTTCTTCAGAGGTCCACCCCAACGAAGACGCTTGTGAGCTGCAACTGAAGCCAGGCAGCTGGGAGCCAGCACAAGTGGTATTTTGCCAGATGAATTCCCTAGGGTCTGAGGGCTTGTTTCCTAACAGGGCCAGCTTTTGTCCATCTTTAAAAATAGTGATCTCAAAGTACACATTTTTTCCACTATCAAAATCCCTCTTGAAAAGAATTGTTTGTTGAAAACACCAAGAAAATTCAATTTACTGGTAGGATTTGAAGTAATCTCTTTTTTCAAACATGATGGAAAAAATGACAATTGGGATAGGAGCTCATGTGGAAGCATCATGGGGGAAAACCCAAAATGTACATCATCCCAATATTTTTTTCTGTGTAAAACACTTGAAAAAAGACACTTTCATGAATAGAAAGAGGGTATGTGACACTCTCTTCCTATTCATGAGCATACAGTTAAAAGAAAAATCAGGTCCATTTTTAATGCAGAAATGCCAAGTGTTTCTCTCTGTAAACAGAAGCAAACCCAAAAGCTGGGTAAACCCAAATTGTATAGCTGCCTCCAAGCCTAAACACCCCCTTGACTGGAGGAGGAATTAGTGGCTTGCATAATCAAGCCTGGGGAGCTCATTTTGTCATGCTCAAAGGGCCACAGTGGTGCAACAGTAGGGGTGGAGGGATCAGCAAGCACCAACAATGAATTCCCTTCATTTTTCCAATTTAAGGCCTGAGTAGAGGAAATGCAAAGCTCTTCTTTTTTGCTCTCTTTTTCTTTTTTCCTTCTTTTTTTAAAGGCAGATGAAAAAAGCGAGGCAGTAAAGGAGCCAGGTTGACACCTGTATCTGTGACAGCTCAGGCAAGGGAAATAGTGGGAAAGGATCTGCTGGCAGCAATTTGAAACTGTCCCCTTCCTGACTTGGAGGCTTTGACTGATGGTGCAGCTTTGTGCAGCCATATGGTTGAACATCTTGAAGGGCCAGCAAAGGGGTGCTGGTGCCAGTGCTGGGAAGGGGAACCAAGTCATTATTGGAAACCAGATCTCTGAGAAACAGGAACCATTAGTACAGAGTCCTGCTTCGTGCTTCACTGTCCTCTCTGCGCACAGGCCTCAGCATGGCATGGGGGGAAGGCAAGACCTAGCCTGGCTGTTGGGGAGCCGTGATTAGAAGGAAGGGCTTTTTCCTCAGCACTTAGTGCACAGCGTGGTTTCTTTACCACTGTGCACTAAGCATTTCTATCCCCTTTACACACACTCGGACATAGTCCCTGTTTTTATTCATCCAACCCCAAATTTGGCTTTGTTATAAACTACCACATTGGTTCTCTCTACAAAAGAGCCACTGCAGCACCAGGAGGACAGGGTTTGTTCAGCCCAGGCTGCAGCTGAGACCAGAGGAGAGCAGAGCTCCTCAGCCATTAATGTAAAGCAGGAGCAGGGCCAGCAAGATAAGAGTTGTAATGACCACTGTGGGTTCCCGCTTTCGCTTTTATTACTTGGTACATTACATTTGTTTCCAGCAGAGAAGAGTTTATGTGTGTGTGGCTGCGTTGGTTGTGTTGGCCCTAGCTCCCTACATGGTTATGTGGATGGACTCCAGGGACAGAGCTGCACTTCCCCTTAATAAGCTCCTCGCACCACATTAAAGATAAAAGGAAAAGGGAAATATTTATATTCTGACAAAGCAGCTCTTCCCTTCAGGCTCTTGTTTTATTTATTAGCTTGCTCTGTCCCTCTTTTGCAGTTTTTTCTCTCTGTTTCAGTGCCTGTGCTCTCTTTTTCTCCTTTATTCACTAATTTCGTCCCTGGGAGACAGTGACAGCAAAAACTTACGAATTGCCGCCCAAGACATCAGATTCAAATTGTGTAATTCCCAGTTGATAACTACAACTCTCCCCCATCTGTGTTTTTAACACAAAGTAATGATTTATAGCGCTCAAACAATTGAATATAGTACATCTGGTTTACTCCAATTGCTTTGGATGAAGCTGTAGAAATAGGGCAAGTTGGCTTTTTCATGGTTGTTGTTGGTTGTTTGTTTTTTATACAGTGCGACACAGATGCTGAATATCCTCCCTTGTTTGTGTAAGCAGTGAAAACCACTATCATTCTCGTCTGGAGAAGCCCTTACCGAGGCATGACACAGCTACACTGAGACCTTTCTAACCTCATTCATCAAACACTTCCTTTCCTCTGAGGCCTTATCCCGGGGGACCATTCATTTCCTTCAACTAATATGCCACACGAAAGGAATCTTGGGTAAATTCCTGTGTCTGGGTCTAGCTCGGAATTTGTGTAAAGGCTCAAGAAGGCAGAGGAATGATACAAGTACAGGCAATACGTGGTATTCTTGTCCATTCTGCTTCTTTTGCTCTTTCTCAGACATCACAGAAAATCATGTGCTGTCCTACAATGTCAGGGGACAGCAGTGTCCATATTACAGCTATTCTTAGAGCTGTATTTTTCTTGCCACAATCAAGCAGCTTTCTGCTAAGTGAAGTATCAAAATGAAGAGAGTTGGTGCCCAAAACTTCACCTCACTGACACTGTTATGTTTCTGCCTGTTGTCATAGAATTGCAAAATATCTGCAAAGCCCAGCCTTTACACCACCACCGTGAAGTGGTGTAAGCTGCGCACTGCTCAGTGAATGAGTTGCAGTGGGCTGGGGGAGCAGGCTGGATCTTACCATTCACAATCACCCCCCAAAAAAGCACCACAGCTCTGTTTCCAGACTGATCAGGAAGACAAAGGAATTTGTTAATTGATTTTTCTCCCTCCCATATCAATTAATGAAGCCCATCAACGGAGAGGTGTGCTCTTCTCTCTTAGTTAATTAATCCTTTTCCTTTATCTTCACAAATAATGGCAATAAAGCAATTAGCAAAGGATTTGCAGGGTGTGGAGCAGTGAGAGATTCCTCCAGCCCCTCTGCAGCTCAAGCTGTTCAGCACTGCAGCAATTCAGTCTCTCTGTGAAGGGATTTGTCCCCCACCCTTTGCAGTGTGGCTGCTGAAAGCCCGGCCTCCTCAAGATGTGAACCCCCCAGCTTGCTTTCCTCTAAGGGAGTGTTAACAATTTCGGTGCCAGTCCTTGGCAAAGGCCCCCTCTCCGGAACAATGGCACCAGCCTTCAAAAGTGACAGACACTGGCTGCCGGTGGCATTCTGGATAATTTCTCTAAGTAGTAGGCATCATTACTGTTCCCCTACTGTTTCCTCATTCTTCTTCACTTTCCTTATCAACTTGAGAAGCTTTTCTTGGCAAGTTCTGTTTGTGTATTCACAGATTTCCCAACAGTTTATGTGGGCACATCTGCCTTATTAAAATAACAATAAAATATTTGACATGAGCTTCTAAACAGTAATTGGATCAGAGTTGGGCATTATTCACACAGGTTAAACACTATATACTTCAAAAAAGAATGGTGTCCTAATCTAGCAGCTATTGGTAAGCTCAGGAAATGTCTGAATTTGTCATCTATGCTTATATACAGAATGAAACACCTACCTTCATATATGAACGATACAGGCTGAGTCACTACTGCTGCTGTTGCTTTCTAGAAGGGAGGAGACACTTAACATGTCAGAGGTTATGTGTAAGGAATTACTATATTGATAGGAAGCTCAGAGGCAAATCTGCTTTGAGATAAATCTCTTGGAGATAAAATAAATCATTGTATAGCCTTAACTGCATTATCAGTGTCAGTACTTTGCCAAGAAAGGAAGACGTAATGAAAGGGTCTTCTCTTCTGCTGAAGTCACTTGCAACTGTGTATCAAGTAAAATTTGTTGATGTTGAATTAATGCGTAAATACAGATGACCACAGAAAGTTCAAAAGACAGAAGATCCAGGCCCAGTGTGTACTATGCATCCAAATCTCTGCATGTGGTTTCTTCCTACACAGTTAGTGTCTCATCTTTATGCTGACCACTAATTTATACGCACAGAATTATAGAGTGGTTACGATCAGAAGACACCTCGTGTCTAGTACACCCACCCTACTCAGGGAAGACTTATCTACAGAGTTGCCCAGAGCTGACCAGTCTGGTTTTGAGTATCTCCAAGGATGGAAATGTGACATCTTTCTCTGAGCAACTTGTTCCAGCAATCAATTGCCACTATAGTAAAATAAAACGTTTAAGTAGAATTTGCTGGGTTTCAGTTTATGGCTGTTTTCTTTTGCCCTTTCACTGGCATTGCATTCTAAACTCCTTCTCAGAGGGGAGTTTAGGTGTGGCTAGATCCAGACAATCTCAGACTTGGTCAACAATTTGTGTCTAAAGGATTGTACATGTACAATCAATCCTCTTCTATCACTCAGCTAAGATTTCAAAGTTTAGCATGCTATTAATCACTTACTTACGAGTAAGTTGCAACTTACTTGCAAAATGGAATCTCAAACTTGAGAAGTAAACCTGGGAGGTGTTCCTACTATAGAAGAGATCTTGGCATGCAGCCCACTGGCTTACAGGATTGTTCAACAGGCCCTGGACTGTCCACTACATATGAAGTAAGATAACTGACCCATAGTCATATTTGCAAAGCAACTACAGATGCTAGTTTTTTCCAAACTTGGCTTAAGTCAGACCTTGACCAGCACTATGGCTGGTGGGCACAGGTGAGCAAGTTTCTCAAATTAACCCTTGGCCATTATGCTGTTGTTTGTCTCCCCTGAATCCACTTTGAGTCTGATACAGCCATTACAATCACCACTGGTGGTAATCACTTGAGCAGAGTTACAGGAAATAAAGGTTGGGCTGGGGAGGGGAGCATACCATCACAGCTGGATACCAC
>JANHGB010011648.1:3154-19958 GCA_026283785.1 Coracopsis vasa | reverse complement strand
CTTCCCCTGTTTAAGTTTGAACCCGTTACCCCTTGTCCTATCACTACAGTCCCTAATGAATAGTCCATCCCCAGCATTCCCATAGCCCCCTTTCAGATACTGGAAGGCTGCTATGAGGTCTACTGAAGAATGCCTTTCATGGACTGTGTTAGTCAACAGTATGGAATAATCTTGGCAAGTAAAGTCCACGCTGAAATCAGCAGAAATGAAAGATTTACACTGAGGTGCATAGCCATTGAATCCAGCAAAGCAATACACACGGAGTGTCCCTACCCAAGAGAACTCAGGAAGATGAACCGTCAGATTCCATACATGCCACCCCAGATGACTAACACCTATTCACTCAATCGTCCATTGGCTAACATACTATTTACCATGGATGAAGATGATAAATGTGGCTACAAATTAGTGTCTGGCAACAAAACAAGTACACGGTGCTTGCTCTTTGAACATCCTGAAGGAAGAAGAGTGATACACAACAGAATTTCTTCTGGTACTACAATCCTTAGACTAGAAGTGGCTGTAATTAATGCTTTTTCATTAGTATTTCAAGACATACACTATAGGAATCCTTCTATTTATATGTTGTCTGCATATCTACTGCTGTAGCTGCAATTTAAGAAACTTTACCTTCATGGCCTGTTTTTCTTCTTCGGTGCACGTGTTCATAATCTTATCCCCAGATTTAACAAGTTCATCTATAGTATCTTTGTGCCTCAAAATCTCCATGGTAAAAGCCTTGAAACAGAATAAAAATTGGTCAGGAAGAAAAAAAAAAAAAAAGGAGCACATTGAGCAAAAACTATTTTTGAAGTGCATTATGATGGACTGAAAATTAAATCGTGCCAATACATTTTCTACATGGAGAGTGTGCCGGCCAATAATTAATGTGACATTTGGAAATGCATTTCTTTTACCTTTTGAACTTGTAGCTGAGCCATGGTCTGGTCTTGCTCAAGCCTAATATCACCCAGAGACATCAGTTTCTTTTCTGCTTCTGCAATCCAGGCAAATTCAGCATCAGCTGCTTGATCAAACTAAATGAGGGAGACATGAATTAGTTCAGCAGTTCTATAGATGTGAAATTAGAATGACTGTTTCAAAAAATTTAGAGAGGATTAAAAAGCATACTTTGGAATTGTTAGAAAGATAGCGGCTCACCTTCCAATGAGGTTTTTGCATAAATGAAATATGAAGCCCACAATGATTCTGAGGGATTGTAACACAGCAGCTTAATTCATAAGCATGACAAAGCAACAAAAGCAAATACATTTTTCCAAAGCCTACAGCTCTCTAACAGACATAAGAAAATAAAAAGGGTTATAATTTCAGAATTGTAAGTAGAGTCATTGTTTTCATTTCAGTCTACTTCCACATGCCTTTTCCATCTCTATGTTTATTATTACTGCTAGTGTTGCAATTATCGTAAGAAACAGTTGTTTGATGTTATCCTTTTAATCTTGCTTTGGTACTAAATGATAAAGGCAAAACAATCACAATTCAACTAAGTCGGTGGAAAAATCTCACTGAACTCAGACAAGACAGGATTTCATCCAAAACTAGACCTTGGATTAAATGCAAAAACTCTTTGGGGCATTTGGGTGCAGTCAGTCCTTTTCTTAAAAGATTAACTTTTGACCACCATTAGTGAACATATCAATGTTTCAGGAATTACCTCAAAGCACTAAAGTAATGAGAGGATTTAAAGGCTCTATTTCTTACTAATTTGTGATGGAGAGACTGACTGGGATCCTGAAATGTGTGGGGATCCAATTCCCCTGGAAAGTAAGACCAAATTAAACAAAACAAAAAAAATCATATATTCTCTCTTCAGCTCAAGTTCATGGGCATGTATCTTAGCACCCACATGGTGCAGTTCTCAGCAGAGGCAGCTTTGAGCTTAAGCCATAGAGACATATTACATGGGATGGTGAGGTGTACAAAACAGTCACCACAGAAACTACTAAGAACTAATTTATTTCTTTATTTATTTTAAACTCTGACCTCCACTGCAATTAGCTGAACATTAATATGGTTCCGAGTTGTTGTGACAGACTATCAGGATGTTTTAGGTCAGAACCTGCTCCTTGTGTTGTTGATACCCATGCTTTCCTCAGAAGTCCCTTTCTGACCACAAGAGTCTGACCCTCTTGTCCTTCAAATATGTTGGCCTGTGCTTTTGTGGCTGCAGACCATGACAACCCTGCTCCTGTAACATAGCTGGAGTTCACTTTAGGCACTAAACAGTCTTGTCTTAGTGATTAATCATGAGTCACACAAAACCAAAACAAGCAGTTCTGAGATTTCATTCTTTACGAGTCAATCTTTTTCAGCCCTTATAATCCATTTGTTATATGAAAGAGAGCACAAACATTCTTTTTCACTGTATGTCACTTCTCATTTAAAGTAACAGAAAATTTTGTCCTAAATATTGTAACTTCCTAATAGATAGGTACGTTCTGAAACAATCAGGACTGTAAACATCAGCACAAAGAACATACACCAGTGATAGTTAATTCCTGGCTTTAGAAACTACCAAGCTCTTCAGAAGCCCATCTATTTATGATCCAGGTGAAGAAAATTAAGAAAGTGATTCCAAATGTGTTAGATGTACAAATTAACTGCACTGTGACTTTCTGATACCAAATAACCATGGATATGTAAGTAATATTGAGCAAATATTTAATGGAAATAACAAAATCAAGGCATGGCAGTGGAACTTCTAGGTTACATAGCACTGAGGAAGGACACGATTCTAAACTCCATTTGCTGAGGGTATAGGATTTCCAATTTCAAATTCAAATTTCAAATACAACACAAAAGAATAAAAAGCACAAAACTGGTACTCTCTGCATCCAAATTTTGAAGTGTTTTCTTCCCATTATGCAGGACAGTTATTTATGAGCACTGAACTTCACTGAGTCACTATAAAATCATCTATTTCATCCCCACCCAGTTTAACCAAGCATAGTTCATTGTGGTACTTTTACTTCTAACCAGTAATGATTGACTTCCAAATAAAATGACATTGTGATTTGCTTCATGAATGCTTTCTAAAGTACTCTCTATGGCTGCTTTACAGTGAAGAAGAACAAGTAAGCCAAAAGTAGAATACGACCTATTCTATGTAGCATGCCTTTACCAGGGTAAGACATCATCCAATGCTTTCAGTATTCAGAAATGAAAATTACAATATGCAGCTAAATTTATTCCTACAATAATTCTATCCATCTGGGAGCATTTTGCCCAGGTAGTTAAAAACCAGGACATTGCATTAGTCTATTAAGCCTCCCAGTTTCCACTGAATAAACAGCTTCCATATGAAACAATATGCTTACATGTTCATATAGCTTGCTGCATTTCTCACCTTGACCTGGTGATGTCTAGTCTGAACCCTACACTACTCCCATTGAGCCTTTGTCTCCGTAGTGGCTTTGTCTTCCACCCAAAACTTCTTAATAGCACAGGCACTTGGACCAAGTTGCCACAGGATAAGCTTACAGAGCACTAACTTCTCCAAAAGCATTTTTTATTTTGCATTGTCTTTCTCTGAGCTAATGGAAAGTACCTTATCCTTCACTGGAAGCGTGTTAAGCCTCTTGATATTTATCATAGGATATAGTGTATAGGAGTATACTGTGGTGATGTACGTTGGGCTGAAGTGGAGGTTAGGGATATGCAGGTGTGGGTTGCAAATGTGCCTTTGTCACATTAGCTAGTGGAGCTAGCTCTGGACTTTTTATGTCTGAACCTGAATTTGCTGAACTCATGCTAGGAGATGCAACACACTCACAGAATTCAGAAAAGTTTAAGGAGAGCCAACATACATTCTCCTACCTTACATTATCACTCACTGAAAAAAATCACCCTTCATTTCTGAGGATTTGATTAATGAGACAAGATAATATTCATAGCAAACCTCTTAAAAAGAAATATGAAATTACTTTAACCTCAATTACAAGACCTGAATTATTGCCAGCCTCCTTCAGTCAACTTTCAGCAAACTGAAAGTATCACACGTGCCTTCTCCTTGTCCTGTTACAACTGTTTATAGGAACTATTAGCAGAAACAGAAATCTGCACCAACATTTCTATGCCTGCACCACAGTCAGACATTGGCAAATTGTGTTTCCACAATGCATTATAAGCAAATCTAAATATGGGACCATTTAGTGATGAAATTAAGAGTGCCAGTTCTTAAAGTGTACCCATATATACAGCTCTGTGAATGTATAGAAACTTCCATATATTAAAGAATTCAAATTTTTGATCCCTAAGAAGAAAAGCATTGTGGATATCAATAATAGCGATTGTTATTTAAATCCTCCACTACAGCTTGAACAAGATGATCCAGCTTTTAATTGTGAAAAGTACAGAGCAGATAGACAACTAGCGATGCTAAAAGGTGTCGCAACCCTTGTGATTCCAGTGTGGCATCCAGTGAAATTGGCTGGGGATCTGGAGCATATTTTACTTAACATAATAAACATGATCTACAAAAGACATGATCCATTCAGTTCTTACTTAAGCAAACTCCCACTTAAAGAGCCACAGAATAGTTACAGCAATTTTAGCTACAAGCCTGATGTTTGTGTCAACAAAAGGCAGAAAACTGTAACAGTGTACAGATTAGCCAACTTCCAGCATTCATATCTTAACAGTGGCGTCCCATTTCATTCAAACGGGCCTTTTGCTGCTCAAGCACAACAAACATTTGACAACATTATTAAACGACATCTTTTATTCAGGTACACATGGCCAGAGACTGTTATTGCAAAAAGAACAGTTTTCAGTACCTGCTGGGATCTCAGGATGGCAGCATCAATCTCATCCACCTTCTGAGAGATCATGTCACTCACTAATCTGTAACGCTCGTTGTCCTCTGTTATCATCCTGTCAAGCCCCTCTCTGGCCCTCCATGGCACCAGCTCTAGGAAGGCACTACCAACTTCATTGAGAGTGTCCAGTAAGCCTTTGTTGTTCTTTGCTTCTTTTTTCAGCTCCTGTAAAAGGCCATTTAAAGTAAACATGTCAGCATACGAGCCGAACACACACAGATTGCACATGCTCTTTTATTCTTTCAACCACTCCGTAAGTCAAGAACTGAATGTCCACACAGACCAAAGGGATAAATTAGCACACTTATTTTCATCTCTGTTGTATTAGCTTTTTGATATTGTAAGCTGTTTGACAGGAAGGTGGGTGATTCTTGAAGACAATTTTCTACAGAATATATCTTACATATATTTCTCCAGTCAGTATGGCAGTCTGAACTCTTTCTAATTTTATATGAGTTGTATACAACTAATTCAGGTGATTTCTTAAATGGGCAATGACTAGATTAAATTTCACAGCATCACACAATGCTTCAGGAATGAGTTTTTACCCATTTAGAAACCCCCACTGCTGTTTCATTTCTTTTTATATAAGAAATTTAATGGAAAGATTATTTTTTTTAACTTCCTCCCTCCACATCATCTGCACCATCTAGATTTTACTACAAATTTTCTTTTGAAATAAATATTGTTAAACAAAATTAGTAATACATATTTTTAAATTCCAACTCTTCCTACACTTTACAGGATTTTATCCATGTCGCAACTAAAGGACCAAAACAACTTTGTTTGACAACTTAAGAGTTTTCCCAGGATTAGGTAGCTGCTGGAATAAAAAGGAAATGTTGTGCTTCTCTTGTGCTAAAAATAAACCTCAGTCCGATTTCATAAGTGATTATAACAGATGACTTTGGAAAGTGAGTTGGATTCTTAACTACTGTTACATTTAGTCAAATGATGTGATGCCAAAATTTTTTATTCACAAAACAACTTCAGGCCAAACATAAGTTAACACAAAGCCTAGCTGAATCATAAAGCAATAAATAATTCACAGGTTCTAAAACCTACTTTTTGTCTTTCTTGTACTTGGCTTAATTCTTCACCCTTTGGTATTTGACTTTCATATGAGAGTAACTCCACCTCCACTTCATCAAGCCATTTGCAGAGCTCCTCATGAGTTGAGTGCAGTTGACCTGCAAGCTGCAGAGCCTGCTCTAAGGTCTTGTATACATCAGAACTCAATTTTGTAATGTCTTTGTATCTTGCTTTAATGCCTTCCAGTTTATCTTGAATTATTACAACTTCATCACCTAAAATAGAGGGATGTTATTTTCTATGATCACAAATATTTAAAACAAACCTAACCCAAATCCCAACCCCCGCCTATAACAGAGATCTCAGTATTTAACTTGTAGAGCAACTCAAACAAGATGACAAGGTCAATCCTCAACTATTGTAAAGTATCCTACAATCACTAAAGTTAACAGAGCTATTAAGTTTACCTCAGCTCAGGATCTGTCCTTCTGTTTTTTTTCTGCTTTACTAAACTATTAGAAAGGGAAAACTTGAGGTAAAATATTTAATACAAATTTTTTTTAAAAAAATCCAACCTTAAATTCAAAATACTTCTTACAATGGGAAAAAAAAAAAAAAAAAAAAGAAAAAAGTAAAAAAAGTGTTATTGAAAATGTGAAGGAAAGATATCAACAAAATACTAATTAGATTTTCAATTACAGTAATATTTGATATCGCTGTACACCCTCATTACTATTCACTTGAAACACAACTCAAAAGGCTAAACCAAAACCAACGTACTGAAGTTCATCAGCACATATTCAGATTTCATTATATAATGTTTGGAACAGAAAAGGACATCCCTCCACCCCCAACCATGTGTTAAAGAGTTCAAGAATGCTAGAAGTACTGGGATGTCCAGACAGATGTTGATCTACAGAACAGACACTTGTGCAACTGGAATGTAATTTTTCCCACAGTATTAGCTCCAATGGACAAAACTTTCCTCCTGCAGTAAAAGGTAGTCTAAAATCTTGTTCATCTGTGGATGCCTGCAGGGAGTTGACTGCATCCACTGCCAAAAAGCCCTTTATTATGAGTAATGTCCATAACTTGCTATGAGGTATGGAATGCAGGTTCACTAAAATAATTTTCCACTGAAAATAATACAGGATTCAAGTGCCAGATTCTCTACAGTCAAAAAAGGACTTTTGTTTACTTACATTAATAGTAAAACTGACCACAAAACATAATATATCTTTACCTCAAACCTTTATTAAAATAAGCAACTACGACTGCTTTAACCAGCAAATATGGACTAATATTTAAAAGTTCTACTTAAATTCTCATGACCACTTGCAAGTACAAGATAAAATCCTGATGAATCATAGTTTTCTATAAGCTCTCACCTGTTGTTTGCTTGAGAAGCTCTAAGCCATTTTGTATAGCTAAATCAACATTCTGTTTTCTAAGAAGAATCTCTTCCTGAAGATCCTAAGAGAAAAGGCCATTTGTGTTAGCACAGACAAAACAAATTATAATATTTTTATTTGGAATTAGCATATTAACACTTCAAAGAAAATACAATAATGAAAAATAAATGAAGTATGGAAATACAAATAAAAATTTTAAAATGAACTAAATAATAAATGAACAGAAATAAAAATACCAGTAGTTCAGAGTGCTGTTTCTCAAGCAATTCTCTGCTGCAATCTTGGACTGACAATTTGCTCAGTTTATCATGGATTTCATTCAGCCAGTTCATCAGTTCAACTTCGTCCTCCCCAAAAATCTGAGCATTGCTGTAAGCTTGCTGGAGAAGTTCAGACCTGCTGTTCATCTTTTCTTGAATCTCAATGTATCGGGCCTGAGAAGAATCTAGCTTTTCCTGCACCATATCTTTATCTTCCCTGGAGCTCATAGTCTTTAGAGACTGACCAGTGCTAATGGCCTGATGTAAAGTCTTATTGTGAGCTAGGACATCATCTTCTAGGGCCTATATTTTTTTAAATAATGAAGAATAATGGAAAAGAAAAGCAGAAAAACATAAAAGAAACGTAAGTTGAACTCAGTAAAAACTGAATGAAAATGGACATATTGCCAACATAAATATATAAAAATCAAATTACAGAAAAAAAAAAGAACAAAAAAAACCAGCCTGGTAGAACACACATTCACCGCAACACCTTTGCCAGTTGAGTTGCACTTTACAGAAGCATCTGAAAAGAATGACACAAGCAAGCATGTGATTTGTATCTTACTTTATGCTGAGAAATTTGCTGCTGCAGTTTGGAGGCCTGCGTTCCAATGGGTTCTGCATTTGCAAGCCTCTTCTCTGTGGCAGTCAGCCACTCCACTAGCGGCTCGAGAGCTTCATGGAACTGCTGTGCTACCACTGCGATGCCTTCCAACTGACGGTTCCTATCAACATGCCAAGAGAAAGGTTATTTTTTGTGATGAAGTAAGTGTGAAATAGTTAGAAAAAAATATGAAAGGCCCTTGAATCCTTTGCAAAATAAAGGATATAATTGTCTTGTTGTAGGAACCACTCATCAAATGAAATAGAAATATATCTATGATACTCATGAAAACCAAGGTAAAGTGAAAATCAAATAAAATATTGAAGAAACACCTCTGAAGCTGTCTGAAACTCTCTGAGCTAATATGCAACTTTTGCAAATAAACAGAGTATCACTTTATTCATATACCTACTGCTAAAAGCAATCTAGCACTAAATTCAGCAAAGCATTGTTTTATACCCAATAGGACAATTCTCAAGTTTCTTGCTGTCTTTAAGCATGAAGTTACATTCCCTTCACTAGTAAACATTTTAAAGTTAGACAAAGGATCTACTGAACCAGAACATACTGTCATGCTTCCTCAGCACTGTAAAATATTTTTAAAGATTTGTTCAATGATGTGGATGAAACAATTTGACTCTACTTCTGCATCTCTTGTTCTTGGTAAAAGCTCTCAACAAAGTTAGTGAGACAACGTTAATACAGCAGAGAGACTTGACCTCCAAACTAAAAAAGCAGTATCTAAACCATTTTTGTTTCAGATTATTACATTTCAGACAAGGCTTGATTGCAGGAACTGCCTTCTCTACAAACCACTGCTGAACAAATCTCGTTCAAGTAGACTTTTAAAGAGAGATTTGCCCTACATGAAAACATCACAGTATTTCAAATGGGGCTCTCATTCCAGATAAAAGCTATGCTTATACATGCTTCCCAAGGCTAATAAACAAGGTAGACTTCACACACTTCGCCACAGAACACTCAGTGAAGTACTCTACATAGTTTTCAAAATCATCCTCAAATCTCCTCTTCATTTCTAGAGACTGGCCTAAGAAAAATAGATACAAGCTTGGCAGCTAATAGCTAGCTATAGAAAAGTTGAAATTTGATTTTTAATCAAATGTCATCAGACTGGAAGAATAATGTCAAATCAAACATGACATTTACCCTGGCTAATGAGTCAGATGCCTTCAATAAGAAAAAAAAAAAAAAGAAAGAAGGAAATAATGGTCTGTTAGTGGTTGACTCTGCTAATTAATCAATCATATTAGTAGCATGAGGTAACAAAAAAGGTTCAGAGTAAACGAACTAAAGAGGGGCTGCCAGAACCAGTAGGAGACAACAAGCTGAATTCAATGCTATTCTAGCACCCAAATCCTAACATCCATTTGCTCTTCACTGCAAAGCTTCACTGTTCACTTAAATTCATTTTTCTTCAACTTTCCAAGTAATTTCTTATTCTTAATTATATGCCTGTTCAGGTCCCCCTGTTATGCATACTCTTCCTCTCTCTACTCTGAACAAGGCTGTCTTTTTTCAGATCCCCACCCAGAAAACACGATTAGCAAACCTTTCAACACAGATTTCTTCAAAGACAATTCACAGCTCAGAACATTCCGGGTATTTTATACACCGACAACAACTCATAAATCTAAGTGTGTGTATACATAGATACCATGAGTATGTTTTTTGTTTTCTTTTTTTGGGTGGGGGGGTTGGTTGGTTGTTTTGGGTTTTGCTTGTGGTTTTTTGTGTTTCCTCCCCAGCACAAGTACATCAGCAACCGACAGTATGAGGATCAAGTTGTAGAAACTAATTATATGAATGACACCAAACAGAAACATGGAAGAATTGAGTGCCTCCTCCACAGCAACATGTCAAGATTTTGAAGTTCCAAAAGAGTGTTATTAAATGTAAAATTTGCACTTGATTCTATGCAAAACAGGTTCTTGCATCAAGAAATCTGCATTCTAATCAACTAATGGGGATAAAATATTGCGAAGACACATATGAAATTAATCGTCTCAGACTGTAGCATCTTAGGCTAAAATTTTTAAAAGCTTTTGGTCTATTCAAGTTACTTCACTTTTCCTTCAGAGAATCTATTATGTCAACATCAAGAATTACAGTACTTACAAGATTTCACACCAGGGAGTTCCACATGCTGCTTCTAATCATCTATCACATCCTATGTCTACATTTTTCAAATATATGAAAGAATTTCAAATACCTTGTTTCAGCTTTACTGAGCAGTGCATCCCATCGACTATCCAGGAAACTCAACTGTTTCAAGATTTTCACCTTGTCAGCAGGTTCTGCTGACTCTGCAATTTTCTCCCCTTCACGCTTGATTACCTCAACGGTAGGCTTGCGGTCATCCAGTAACCTCTGGAGAAGCTACAAAGAAAGCAATCAGGCACCAGGGTATTAGAAACATTGTAATAACACAATTGCAAAAACAGAAGGAACTAGACTTCTTGAAACTGTGCTAGAGCAAAAAAAGTAAACCCATTGCCTATATTGTGATGAAACTGTGAATAATGCTAAACAAAATGAAACACAGACATACAGTGCAGGGCGCCCTCAACACAGGTTCATTTTAGTTTCTCAACTGTTTTGCTATGAACAGCAGAGTTTCATGAAGCCCAAACAATCTCCGTGGTTTCTATGTAGCAAAGATGTGTGCAGCCCAATGAGTGAACATGTAGAGGAAAACGTTCCATTTAATATCACTGAGGGAAACAAGATATTCAGAGCATCTGATACATTTTATAGGAACATTTCTGAGAAAGTTACATGCCCTTCTAGATCTGGAAACACGAAGGTAAGTCTGACATATAGGTAGTTAGGAAAATACTATTAATAAATAATACTAAACAAAAACTATTGTACAATCAACTCTCTACTTGTCTGAGATACAACTTAGTTCACCGATCTAGTCCAGTAAATTAATTTCTCCGTGAAGAATAAAACACACCTTTGTCTACAATCTTCCCTTCCTCCTTTCTCTAGTTGCCTTTGGTAATAGTAACATTTTGCCTTTGTAGATATCCCAACATGACAATACCCTGACATTACTGACCATAACTTTATACTAAATCTCTGGGTGGCAGTGGGTCACACAGCATAACTACATGGAATGTATGTTTCATAAGCTACTTTTCATTTTACTTCTTTTTGCTATAACCATTATGAATATTTGCAAGAGTTAACAACACTGATAGTGCTTCTACATTAGCACAGACCATTTCCCAACAGCATTCCAACTAATTACCAACAATGATCAGGTCAGAATCAGGATCAAGAGTCAAGTATTTAAGTCTGTAATCTGCAATATTACCTTGTAATTATTACAATGAAACTTTACTAGTTTTTATTTCCTACTTTCCAAATGACCAAACACTTGATTTTATGCTTTCTCTTTTTCCAATAGATCTTTAACAAACCTTTCCACATAGTGTTAATAATTCTAACCAAAGCTCAAATTGCAGTGTCATAGAATATGAGCACTTCTCCCAACCCTAGACAGATTCTTGAGTATCGAACAGATGGTTGCTTTATACAACTTGGCACCCTTCAATGTCATATAATACACTTGACCAGATTTTATGTTTTGCCAAAGCCTAAGAATTTATTCTTACTGATCTAGTGGAAAGAGAGATATTCTGAACTTATTTCACTTACTTTCTGTTCTTGTATTTGGGCCTTCACAACTTTGAATTCAGCAGATGGTGGTTTCTGATTAGCCACAAGGTCTTCTGTATCAATGAGCCAGCTAAGCAGAGATTCAAGGGCATCCTGAAATCTCCCACAGTGAAGAAGGGCTTCCTGCAATTGTGCAGCACGCTGGGCAACCTGGAAAAAAGAGTAGAAGATCAGACTCTACTCACCTTTTCTTCTCATTTCTGTGAAATTAGTAGCCAAAATCTGTAGAACACCTGGCAATATCACAAACACTCTCATTTTCATAGCTATTCATAAGAGCACTATGGCACAATTTAGCATTTATCTCTCAGAGCTACAGACATCAAATGAAAAGAGGAGGTTGATTGCCAGACAATCAGTAGCAGCTCCTTATTACAAGAGATGTAAGTATATTGACAGGATGTTTGTGTATCAGATCATCTTTATTTTCCTTATAGAAAGACTGAGCCAGGAACCCAAAGTAGCAACTCTTAATAAGGGGCAATAATCCATCCAATGAAAAGAAGACATAAGAGAGGAGAAGGCAAATAGGTGAACCACAGGTATCTGCTGTTCTGCTGCATCACTCCTTCAGGAAGACAGAGTGGAGAAAAATGAGTGCCATTTCTGCTTCCCACCCTTTCCATTTTCCAAGAGCAGCTACTGCTGGAAGAGGACTCTTCAAAAGCATAGAAAATAATCTACAGCCACTTTTCCAAAGCAGTGGTATCATCTCATGTCTTAAGCAATATAATCCTATACAATATAATACAATTATAAAGGAAATGTGCCACTAGTCACACACAGCCGAGCTGTCTCACTGCTCTGTGCACTGCACAGGCACAACAGTGTACATTAACCAATACAATACAGAGTGAAAAAATATCTGAACAAAGACTGAAAAACAACTACTTCAAAGTGCCTGGCAACAAATGACATTGCTACCTTTCCCATGAAAGTGTCACAACTCTAACCTATTTGATTGGGTTATCAAACTTCCCTGGTTTGCTTAAGCAGGAAGGAACACCTCGTCCTAGAGGAGTCTTTCCTGAATAAAAATCCAGGACAGACCTACAGAAAGTTTGACAAAACCTTATAAATGACAGTAATAGCTGTGGCTACTAGTGATATAAATCTTATCCTCAGAATTACCAACAAAGTGATTGCGTAAAGTAATATAATTCCTATTCTTAGAGAGTATTTAATTTCCTGTATTTTGAAAGACGTCAGCAAGCAAATAATCAAAAAACAGAACACAACAAAAGCAGAATAGTGTACAAAACAATAACCTTCTTATTAAGAGTCTTCCATCGGGTGTTGACATCTTCAAGGTCATGTTCAAGGTTTTCTGTGTTGGAACTTTTAGCAGCACTTTGAATAAGGCCTTGACCCAACCAATTTACCTCCTGTTGTTTCACTTGTAAGGGTTCAATTTCTTCTTTCTGAAATACCTGCATTTGAAATACAAAACACACATGAAACATTGTATCTTCTGACATGGTGTTTACATCACCGTATGCTACAATAACAACAAGAAGAAAAGCTGAAAATTGGTTTTTGGAAGAAAGGAAACCATGCCTTATCAGCACCTTCCTAAGAAAAAATCATTAATGTAAACAGAAAGGACTCAATCTAAACAGAGTAAATGCAATACACCACAGGGAAAATGACGTTCATTTCCATGAGTAGTTTTAGACAGGAAGGAAAGGGATTGAGAGAGAGTAGAGGGACAAAAAATTAGGGCAAAACCAGAAGTTAAAAAAGCAGTAAAGAGCGAGCTATTTTAAAGTAGTTTTTAGAATAATATAATGGTAATAAGTGAGGAGGAGGCACTACAGATGCTGCTGAAACAGTATCCCAGCAGACGCCCAGGAGAATGAGTTTTCATTCAGAGGGATTTCTTGCAAATTACCAGGGCTTTGAACCTACCCAAAAGGGCAGTTTGAGCAGTTCTCTGTTTGCTTTATTTTACTCTTTCAGGTATTTAAGCTTTTTCAGAGCGAGATTATTACCATTAGCAACAGCAATGTAAATCTCCATTTGTATTCAGCTGCATTAGGCTGCACTGACACCAGTGTCAATGAGATCAGAAAATGGCCTGAAGCCCCTGAATTAATTACACAGGCCAGTGAAAAATAACCAATGAATAAACAATGCTAAAGAATGCTCAACTTTTGACCCTAAATCCTTCTATTTCTATAGCAGCATTCAGTAACAGTTTTGGTGTACACTTAGTGCATTCAAAGCAACCTTTCTCAGCATCCTGAAAAGCAGGAATCGCTTTGAGCGTACCAGTGACTCCTCTTTTGCACCAAACACAGCATGCCAAGCAATTGCTTTTAGACCACCAGACCTCAGGTGGCTGAGCATGCTTCCACCAGCTTGACAAGTCAATCTAGAAGCTAGAGCACTTACACTAAACAGGAGAGGTAAAATAAATGAAGCAGCCCTCAGAACTTTGTTTCTACTGACAAAAAAAAAAAAAACAAACAACCTGAAAACTGTAAGACTGTGGTTACATGAAAACAGAAAGTGCAACCAGCTGGCTGCTCCCAGAAAAAAGGAAAACGCTTGTGTTTTTCTTGACTGTAGGGTAGGGAGGAGGCAGAATAATATTTCCACACAGAATCAATAACAAATTCTTTTTTTATGTGCCATAAAGCCTCATCTTTCTGAGAGCAATGTCCTACCACAGAGAGGACTGATCTCCATAATCTGTCCTTTAAAAGCACATGCATTCCTTGCAGAGAGAAGCTTAAAATAAATTACAATTATTGCTGAGGCCAAAGTTTACCAGAACAACTTAGCAACAAAGCCTGAAGTATCTCGGATTTCAACCAGAGTGGGAAGAAAAAAATTACAGACCCGACAAACACCCTTTCCTTATTACAAAGCTTCACTTACTCTCTTACTTCATCCACCACTTTCAAAGCACTGCAAGATACTGTGCTTGTAAAATACTACCGTAATGTCAGAGCTGCTCTCTGGCAAAAGGCAGCTTTCAGAAGAGGCGGTGAGCCTTTAATCTGTCTGCTTTGGAAACCACAACCACTCTTGCTTATACCTTACCTGAACAGTAAGGCTGTTCAGGCTGCACACATGGGCTGTAGCTGCCCTTGAATGGCATTGCTCGTAACAAAGCTCTGTACAAAAAGCCAGCTCCAACACGGGTGCACAGAGAATGCACTCTGCATCGGGACTAACAGCATCAGCTGGTGATAAATAAGCCTGCCCCACAGAGCTGGGAGTAAACACCCCCTTCAGAATTTGTCCCCAGTTCATGCGCTGTACTGACCATCTCACTATTGTGGACATGCCACATGTGCTATGCAAATGACACTGATTACTGCATCTGCCAAATTAATAAAAAACCCACATATTTTTGCAACAACGAAATCTGAAGAAAGCTTTAAACAAGAATCTTTAAGGCTGCATTACAACTATTCAAAATCTATGGGGATTTTGGTTTTCGATTTGTTTTTTAATTACCTTGTTAGACAATAGGCCATTGCAGACTGTATCCAAGGTTTCTTGGATGTCAGTGGTCCAGATACTTCTCCCTGGGAAAGCTTTTGGACAGTTTACAGTACTATCTAATTCAAGCTGTTGAACAGAAAATGCCACTTCATTTGAGCCTGCACGTGCAATACTGGATTCCTCTGTATCAGGTAAAATCTCATATTTTGCTAAATCCAAGTCACTAGTATTTACAGCAACATTCATGTAATAAACATCTACATGAGGAAGTGCCTCATCTGCGTGATCCTCTTCTACTGTTGTGTCTTGTGTTTTAATTTTTTCATGAACTTCATATCCATTTTCCACTTCATTTTTGTCAAGGGAAATACTTCCACTACCTTGAAGAGGATCTTCATGTGACAGAGTTTTCTCTTTGAAACCTTGTAAGTGAGAGTATTCCCCCTCCAACTCTTCCTGATCACTTTCACATGTTTGAGCATTGCTTTGTTTTACTTTCCCAGCAGGCAAAACATCATGCAAAGCCAATCTGCAGCTTTCTTTGACAGGGAAACTAGTGGTTGCAAGCAGTTGGGTGTGCTGCTCTCTGCAAATTGCTGGAAAATATGGTCTGAACTGACCTACTGCATGGATATCTTCTGCAGAAGATAAACTTCGGGTCTGAATTTGCTCCCCTGCTAACAGTGGATCTTGTTTTTCTTCCCTTTCTGTTGGAGGGCTGCATAAACCAGAATCATCCTCTTCTGAGGTAAGAGAGTTAGTACCCCATTTGCATTTGCCCGATCTAGCTGTATCTGACATATCAGCAGTTTCATTAAAGGAGCTTTCACTTTTATTTGTGTAATCCGAAAAGTTGGGCGGAACAAGCATTCTCCATGATCTCCTATGCTCCTTCTTTTCTGTGTGAGACTTTGCTTTAGGTAATGCAGCTGTCCGAATTATATCACTGTTCAATTTGAGTGCATCAAAGATCATTTTTTCATCTAACTTGTTAGCTTCACGGCTTCGGAGCTCAAAAACACTGGAAGAAGTAAGGGCACCATTGGAGCACAAAGTGCTGATGTCCAGTGTTCTATGACTGTAGGGTAAAGTTCGGTCAGTGAAATGCCTCGAGGTGAGGCTGCCCTTGGAGCCCGAATCAATCTGTTCATTCAGCCGCACAGTGTCATAGATGGACCTTTGGGGAACATAGCAGTCCTCAATATTTAGATCTTCATCTTCTTCCCCTTTGCCAACACATGGGGGATTCTGACGTAGACAGTCTGGCCTGCTAAGTGGCTTCCCCATCCTGAGAGTACACCACTATACCTCCGTTTTCATGGATACACGGGAAACATTTAAAAGACACTAGCACTCTAAAGAATTACAGTAAACTTGTCCTTAGCATAAGATGCATAGATACTAAATATACACCATAATTTATGAGGTGGCTGAGGTCGTTCATAATCAGTGCATCAGTTTAAATGCAACTTTACCTGGACGTGAGGTTTCTCC
>JANHGB010011647.1:0-26684 GCA_026283785.1 Coracopsis vasa | reverse complement strand
CTATGATTCTATGATTCTAAAATGGAAAGGGAATTGGTAGCTGAATGATCTCTGAAACTGCTTGGTATCCAGGAGACCAAGCGTGCAGCTCTTAAAGCTAGAAGAACTCAGCACAAGATTCCTGCCTCTAATGCTATAAATTTGCATGGTTATCCCATGGTTATCAACAAGTTTTCTACCAGTTTGGTCCTCAGAATTCTGAAAACACCCAATTAACACCTAATTCAAATGACTAAAGCTAAAGAAGTCAGACTTTGCTACTAGGTATGCAACATATGAACAAGACACTGGTATACACACCCAAGATTAAAAGCTTATGTACTCCACTCTAAGGAGTAAAACAACTGCTAAAGCAAATATATCTCCCCCTCTAAACCCAGGTGCTCTACAAGACAATCCATGAACGAATGATCAGCTCTTCCAGGAAGATGTACAGTTGAGATTCCTGTTAAGGCACTGTGCTGATGATACAATTATTAGGCCTTTCCATTTGTGCTGCCCTCCAGTAAAACATTTATCAACCAGTTTTCACTTTTTAGAATATTTAAAATAGGGCATTGTTTTTTTATTTATTCATTATTTTTTTATCCTAAATCATCTTACTGGACACCAAAAGCTGCCTAACCAAGGCAAGTAGGTCTTCCATGAGACCATATGGAATCCCCCTTCATGAAACTAGATTTGCTCTATAAAGTCAGCTGATAAGAACAAATGTACACTAGAAACTATCAGTGGTGCTTCTAAACATTTTAAACCATGGTAAAATGGACAACATGGTCTACACAAGAGCTCTGCAAAGAATAAACGTAAATGTTAAAAGAGGGAAGGTGATTAAAAATTTACAGAATAAGAACTACTGTAAATAGAAGATTTTTCAAGGAAAATGAGTTAAAACTCAAATGAAAACCCAAATTTCCAACAATGTGATATGGAGAGTAGAGACTGCTGAGAAGTCTGTTTAACTGCTATTTGTATCAGCATAAAGCTTTTATGTTTAAAGCTTTTTAATTTCTAGTAATACTATCTCAATATCAACCAGCAAACGTAAGAAGAAATTAAACGCAGCCTTCTTTAACCAAAACACACACACATACGTTCATACAAAACGTTAGCAAACTGCTCTCCAGTATTTCCTTACAGTTACTGGTGCCTTTGCCCCTGGGGGCAAGGGTGTGCTTGAGGAGAAAGCCCACCTAACCTCACATCAAAACAAACACTCAAAAGACTCTATATACACTGCTTGCTGTTGTCTGATGAGCAGTGTTTACAAACTAACGTAGTAAAAAGTTAAGCTCATTCACTGTTGGCTGAATAAAACGATCCAATATTAAACCATCACAGAACAGGATTTTCCAGAAAGATGACGGAGCAGTTACTCTCCTCTATGTTACAAGCCAGCAACAGGTCAGGTACAAGGGGGAGCAAACCTCTCCTTTTCAGCTTAGAGACACAAGTGCAAATCTTACTAAGTCTCTGTGGATTTCCCACTTTTACCTGACATAGCCATGACCCACCAAATGCAGCAAAAATTATAAAGCAAGTAGATTAAAAAACAAGTTTGTTGCAATAAGAAATACATATAATTAGTTTCTGAAGAAAGTTTTATTACTGCTATAAATTGCTATTTTTTTATACCTTCTAACGCTTCTTCATTTCAAATTTCTGCTTCAGAATTACAAACTTTGTTTCAGAAACTTTTCCTCCAAGATTCTTTAAAACTAGGAAACAATTGCCACTCGCTGTGAAATTAGACATGCTGTAAACAACCTATTTTTAAGAATAATACTCTGAAAGTGACCAAAAATGTCCCTCTTAAAGAACTATATCTTCTAACAATGTCAATTATCTGACAGCTGAAGTTCAGTGGGCACTATAGCTATGTGTGAACTTCATTTTCTCTTACTGAAATTCAGGAGAAGGGGTTAACTCCTTGCAGAGTTTTGCTCTCACTCACTTCTGAAGAATTCCCTTTAAAATAATGCTCATGACAGATGAGATTGTAATTATACACTGCTGTGCAAGACAGTTAAGTGAAATGGCTGTAACCTTATCATCCTTTTAGAGCAAATTAATGGTTATAGCCTTTGGTGTACAGTGCAGAACCACACAGAACTGTGTCAGCACGGGACAAGTTACCTCCTGCACAAGCCAATACTCCGTTGACATTAAACAGCTCTACTGATAATGCCGTGCTAACATACAGCACTCCCCACCCCACTCCGGAGCCAACTTTTCAGCGAGTGATGCTGCACAAAGCAGCGGCACTTATCTAGTGTGTGCTACAGCAGAGAGAAAACCTTTTTCTTTTGGAAAAAAAGACATGCATACTTTGATAGAGAGATAAATACTGTGCATTTGGTTCATGTCAGCACTCCTACAATCACATTTTTTCGCTGCTCAGTGATCATCAGGAGAGATGACTGATGGACAGTGAATACTTTTCAAAGGGTTTTGGGGTGGGATTTTGTGTTTTGACTTTTTCTCCCTTTCCTCTCTTTCTCAGAGCAGCAGTTTCAGTAAGCTTCTCTCCACCAGAAACTACCTGGAACCGATTTAACTTTGTGGCATATATTGCCTGGGAATCAAGTGCAGAGAGAGAGAAAACAATAAAACACCTTGTTCACCTCTTTCAGCTCCTAGGGACAGGACTTGTGCTCCCCAGCTATATTTGACATGAGGAAAATGACCAGAAGACCTCAGGAGCAAGTATACCACAACCATCACATACTCAGAATAATGTATTTTAAAGGAGTACCTACTTTCACAAGCAAATCCAATGTCGATATGCTTTACTGACATGACTAAGTACACAGGTATTTCAAAAGTAAAAAGCATGATGAACATCATCATCAGTATTTTTTTCCATTAGAAAGATCTTCTTAATGTCATAACTCATTTCAAGCTCAGTTGTAGACTGGAACTAAATTCTACTGTCTCTTAAATTGCCTTATGGTTTTGACTTCTTACATTGTGTTGATAATCTCTTGCTCAACCAATCAATTTGAGACAAGGTTGGGTTTTTCTGGTTGAGAGGTTAGATTTATGATTGTTTTGAGACCTCTTTATATGTGTATACATCTTTCAGTTCTAGTCTCCTATGTCATAGTGATTAAAGATCATTTTAGGCACACTCTTTCCCCTTCCCTCACCCACCTCATACAATTAAAACATGTCAAAGAAAGCTCCACTCAGAAAACGGTGGTCATAACCTCTGTTATGCAGCTGGCACCTCTCTCTCCAGACAACAAAAATAGATGGTAAATCTGGGATCTATGTTGTCCTCAGGCTTTGTGATCAGGACAGCATGCCAGGCATTGAAATAGTAAGCACTCAATTTCATGAGCTCATTTCACTGAAGTCACAACACTTTGCATTATGCATACACATCTATTAATTAATTGGACTGAGAAGAGAAGGAAGACATATTCCTCCACCAAGGTGGCTGCCTATCCACATCCCCATCCCTGCTCCAGCAACAGCTCTTCCCTCTTCAAGCTTCTCTCTCTAGGAAAGTAACTGGGAGCTGAAGAAATCACTCTGTTCCTCATTCATCTTCACGTGATAAGAAAAGCATGTTCCTTGCCCCCTGGACATCCGGAGACAGCAGTCCAGTTGTGCTGCTACAGTTGCATAACCCTGGCAAGACTCAAACTAAAAATAACAGCAAACGCAGAACACAGATGACAACCAAACGTCACACAGTGCTTCTGCTAAATACAACATCAACCAGGGACATGATGTGGAGACAGCTGTGTGACAGAGATCTCCATGAGCAGAAAGGGATCAAGACCTTCATTTACAGCTGCTAAGAAGCTATCAGACACCAGGAACAGCTACTCAGTCAAATGCTTTGAGTATACTTACTCAAATGAAACTTCAGCACGTTACCAATCCCGCACAGCCTTCCACACTCATCGTCTCTTAAAACATATAAATCACCATAAATCAGTTGATATAAGATGCAGAAAGAACCAAGCAACTTTTTTTTTTTGCCAGCTGTTGCTTACTCTGACACCAGTACTAAAAAACCCTGAGTCAGATGAAGGATACAGCAAAAAAAACTACCCAAATGCCTCTGAGGAATATAAACATGACTAAACATCAGAGAGGTGTTAACACTAAGAAATATGAGCATCATTAGTGAAGTTACAAATATGAATGCAGTGTTTGAAACTCTGCCATTATTTATTCCAGTAGAGGAAAGGATAGATAAACTTCCTTTCTTGGTCCATCACTGAAAAAAGGGCTCAGAGGGCTGGAACTGCAAGCTATAAATCTGGGTGATGAAGGAGCACTTCAGACAGTCCTACAAAGCCACAGTGTTTACCAAAGGAAACAGAACTTTAAAAATAGTTATCTCCAGGATATCTGTCAACTGCATAAAGCAGATGCAAGCCCCTCATTCTCATGATGTCACTATTCCAAACTGATATTTCTTGTCCAATAATGAATCACTTGTTTAAAGAAGAATTGTGCATTTCTTCCCTTAAAATATGCTAAGCAACTTTCTCTTACTATGAAGAAGCTTCAATCTACTACAGGAAACCTTTTCAGGGAAGCCATGAATTGCCTTGCAAACTATTTCTCATAACTAGGAACCAGGAAAGGATCCTGGAGAACCCAAAGAATCTCAGAACCCAAGGAGATGTTGGGAGACTTTGTAACCACAAATCTGATTTGATCACAAAGACTGCTTATTCTGGAGAAGTAATATTAATTCCATCTGACTCCCAATGAAATTTCACACGCACATGACCATAGTCTCTGCAATACGGAGTCCTTCTGAGGCAGATGCCTTTTAATATGGGTTTCGAATGCAACACTTACCTAGCATTGAATGAAAAACCTCCATCAGAAGTTCTGAGCATTGAAACTGGACCAGGATCTTGTCCAGTTTTCAAACAGAAAGAGTGCACAACGTCATTTAAGAAAAAAGAAAACATCTTCATTGTGCATCTATTCTGAGTAAAAACATTCCCCATAAAGCACAAGGCACACGTGTTAATACTGCATCTGTTTCTATGTACATCTTTCAAGGCAAACTGCCCCCAAAGTGTTACTTTCTACAGTACTGAGATAAGACTGCCAAATCTCTCATACTTGCGGGAGGCTACTTCCACATACCCATTTTCTGTTACATGGCATCTGTAGCAATGATATTTTTCCCCCAGAATATGATTTGCAGAAACTCCCCCAGACCTTTGATAAGCTCCCAGCCAAATTTTAAGAGCAAGACTGGAAATTCAAAATGATTTAATACCTCTTTCATGTTTATATAACAAACCATTGTGTCCTTGTCCAAGAATATTTGAATGTGGGAAGTTAAGAAGAAGTTTAACTTGAAGAAAACTTCCCACGCAGTTAGTAATTCTGTTTATATCTAGGCTCAATATAAAGTCTAACTACGTATTTCTTTGGAGTCAAGCCACTGTCCTCAAGATACCAAGTGATATTATGTAGCATCCCATCAGCATAAAAAGTAAAGCAGTCATATCCTACCAAGGATGTTAGGGTTCTGGGTTCACCACCAAGTAACTGCTAAAGCTCTCAACATAGCCAATCCCAAAGGAAAGGACTGTTTTCAGGGAAGACAGAGACAATAAAAAATTGTAATCATTAGGCATATTCTGAACAGATCAAGATGGGTACAGGTAAAGTTAATGGTCACAACATAAATCTTCATTCTCAAAATGCAATAGTGTACTTCAACCAATCAACCAAAAAAATAAAACAACTAACCAACCAAAAAACCCACCCCAAATTCATACAGAAAACCCCAAAACAAAAACAGCATCTCTTTACTTGAGCAAGATTGCAACTTTGGAGAAATAAGTCCACTGAGAGTCTCAGAAGATCCGTTTCTTGAGAAAGAGCCAAAGTATACATCCTGGAGGATTAAAACTAAGTGAAGGGCACATTAAATTTGATTTAAACATATCCTGAAAATTTACGAAAGATACAAACATCAAGCTGTGTTTCAACTAAAAAAGATGTTTTTCTTCACAATCTCTGCAGGGAAGCCAATGATCCCTTACTGACAAGGGTTCTATATACAGTGAAGATAACAGCAGCAGAGACTTACATAATCCATATAACTTTATTTATCAGCACTTCCATTAGTATAACTTTTTATCTGCTCAAGAAAGTATTTTTGTCAGTAACTGACAAAAATTTATTCCAGTTGAGAACATAAAACGTGGATTTCAAAGTAATCTTTATGAGTAAACTGACCAGAATTAATCTTGGATGAAGTTTGTAGCCCCAGAAAAGAAAATATGCCAGAATAAGTAAAATGTTGGACTTTTATGGGAACACAGAGGCTCCTCTTCATTAACAGCAAGATCAATGTATAACAGCCAGTCAGTTTTACAGGAGTATTCTTATTTCTTATGCTAGAAAAATAATTAACTTCATGCTTTACCGAATGGTGTTAAACAATGGAAATGAAAAGATGAAGCTGCAGAAAGAAAACCGCCAGCCACTTACAAGCTTGAGAGATACCTAACTCAGTAATGTTGTTCTGCTAATGTGGTATCAGGTCAAAAGAGGAAAGTTTATTTACCACAGAGGCAAGATGACTTAGGATCCTGCTACTACGTATATTAAAGCAGGTTGGAGTTTGTGTTACTTCATGACCAGGAACAGTTAACCAGCATGACTACAAGCATTTATGCATTAAGATGCATTAACCATCTATGTTTAGGGCATCATGGTCTACTTGTAAAAATATTGCTATTCCATAGAGTATACCATCACTGCCCCTGAACTTCTACCAATTCATAAGATTCTCAGGATTCCAGTTCTGGAATTCTAGGAAAATCCTGCCTTTGTTTCCCAAATAAATGCTCTAAGGTAAGAATTTTAAGATGACTGCTAAAACCCACCATGAAATCCTGCTCACGCAATTTCAGCTTGTATTTTTATACTTGCAAAAACATGGGAAAATATTCTATAGAATGTTTGAATCCATATATATCAGTTTCAACAACACTGTCTATAGGTTAGTTATCATATAAGGAAAAATTTGAAAGTGAATTTCAGAGATAACACAAGTAAAGGAAACTTTCAAGATAAGAAAAATAGGGAGAGACTGATGGGAGAGTGCAATGCCAAGTTTGGTATTCAGGCTCAAAGATTTCTTCCCTTTACAATCCTGTTATCAGGACCTGAGGGTTTATTAGGACAGGTACAATGCCCAGCCACAGTCCACTGGAAACTGCTTACATTTCCATTTAGCCTCCAACAAAGAGGACAAGCAGAGCAGCTGTAACTGACAGCCACTATCCTGATGTCATGCAATCAGAAGGTGAAGGATGAACTGCCAGCCTCTAGCTACAAAGGCACTGTCTGCCATAAGACAAAGCTGTACCCCATTTGGATCTGACAGTTGTGGAGTCAGCACCCCACCTTGAGGCCTGCTGAACTTTACCAGCCTTTGCTGCAAAGAGCTGTCGGCAAAGGGCTCAGCACCCAGACCCTGCTGCTTCCCTACTGAGAAAATACCAAGTAGCGCAGTACATGGCACTCTCAGCATCAATGTTTCTCCTCCTCAGCAGCTGCCACAAGATTATTTAACAGCCAAGATGGTTCTGCTGGCATGGAAACGGCAGCACTGTTTTCTGACTGCAAAATACTTGATGTGCAAACAAAGCAATGGAGCATGTTAGCCTATGCCTTCCTATTTAGGAACATGTGTTTTCTTTGGCAGCAAAGCTAAAGGAATCCTTTTGCCAAGTGTCCTCTGTGTCTCCCAAGCCATCACCACAGTCATATCAGCATAGCTGCTTGCAGCACTCAGCGCTGGCACAAGCAAGGCAGGGGACACCCTGTGAAAAGCGGGGAGAAGGGGTGGCCAGGAACTTAAGAAACTGACTGCTAGTGAAAACAGCTCAACTGTGTGCCTAAAACTAGAAATAAACTATCTGTAGCTCATTAAAGGCACCGTGTCTCATCACCACCATGAGCATACCATGGCACATCACTGCTGAGAAGGTGCGGAAGAGAGAAACTTCCAGAAGCACGAGTGGTGAATTCACCGGGCATGTAATATAACTTCTTAGGTTTTCAGGAAAAGTGCCAATGTCAACTCTACTCACAGTAAAATCAAAAAGACATTTTACATTTAGTTTCATGTCTTCCTGCTTATTTGTTGCTTCTCAGGAGGAGGAACTTTGAAGATGAAAAGGGAAAGGATAAAATATGGGAAAATCAAACACTGCTTTGAAGTATTCTAAAGAAAATGATTTTATTATAATTATCAGGCACATGCAGAGTTAACTTTCTAAAAGCCCATGGAACAGAAAATCTTCCCAGTAAGAAAAAATAAATCTGACCACGATTAATACCTCATTATGGTAGGAACTACCCAAGCACGTTAAAAAGCAGGCAACTCCAGTAGACAAGACTGTTTAGAGTGGGGAAAATGAAAATATCCTTACCTGGTTTATACAAATAAGTATTCAAACGACAGAAAATTACTTGATTTTACCACATTTATATGACAGCCCTGCAGCAAAATGACAAGTTCCCAAACCTAATCCTGCAGTTCCAAGAACACAACCTGTCCACAAAAAGATATCCTTGTATCTCTTCCAAATGGTGGCAGATGTACATACAAGCAAGAGTGTACTCCAAAATAAATACACATATAATTTTTTAGTCACACAAAGCAAGAGGAAACCATTAGCTGGTAAAACGATTCTCCTAGTCATACCCGCACCACTTTTCCAGTTGTTTTCTCCTTACTATTTGCTTCATTTTCTGCTTGAAAACATTGTGGAGTCACTAGTTCTAAATACATTTGTGTTCTTGTCCTGTGCCAAACACTGCAGTATCTGAACACCTGTCAGGAAAAGATGCACATGTGCAATGTTAGGAAAATACAGCCATGCTTTTTGAGATAACACAAGTGGCAAAGGGACAAGCAGTAGTCCTCAGGTGCAGCTCCAGCAGGAGGATAAAAGTATTCCCACCCTCGAAGATGACAGACTTAACACTCCTCATCTGCTTCCAAATGCATTCATTAGCAGCCTTACACAGGGGATGGCCCTGTAGCCACAGATACATTCAAACAGAAAAATATTTGTGAGAGCATGTTTGTTAAGAGTAGACTGTATTACAGGAAATCATAAATCTAGTAGTATTAATGCCTCAGAATTCTCAACCATATCTTTGCTAAATCCTATGTTTATTTCAGCATTTTTTATTAAACTTTCCAAATTTTGTGCTTTCCTGGTGGTCTCAAGTTTTAAGCCAGCAGGTTCGTTTAAATTTGAAGTGTTTGAAACTAATATATCAACCTTTAAGGGAAGTTTTAACGAGATAGAAGCAAACTCATACTTTATTCCAAACCACTAGGTGCTTTTCTTCTTCCTCTAGATTAGGAGAGTCATTAACATCTTTCTTTCCCTTCACTTCATCCTACTCTCCTCCCTCAAATTCACAGCAACCCCAGAAAAATCACAGTTCAAATGTAAAGGATAAAATTCCAACAAACATTATACAGTCATCTGAAACAACCTAATCACTGTCTTCACTGGTTAATCATACAAAATCTGATGCGTGGCTTACCTGAACTACAAGGAAACAACAGTAACCCAAGCTCATCCAAATGAGCACAGTAATACCCTGATCCTGCATTCCTCATTCAAGCGTTTGTCCTCTTTCCCAGGACTTTTCCAGTAAGGGCAGAAGAATTCACAAACTTTAACAGAATCCACAATGTAGTAGCTAAACTTGCTTGTGCACTAGGCAAAACACATTGCTTGTTCATAAGCCACTGCAACCTGATCAACAACAGTAACCCAAAATCCTTCATACCAAATTATTTCTGAGAACAGGAACAACTGACTAGAAACCTGTCCTTTTTTTGTCACTTTTGCACAAGGCTAAGTGACCCTGAACCGACACTATTAGACCTAAAATACGACCGTCTCAAAATGCCAGGGAATACTGTTTTAGTTTGTGAGTATAATTTTTATAAAGCAGTCAGATTTTTAGTTAGCTCGATTCATTTGCACGGCAAGAAAACAGTGTGCACGCCATGCTCTCACTCTCAGTCAGCAAACAATCAACTGGTATATTTGTTTCTTTCACCTAAAAGCATATGGAATAAAAAGGCAGCTCTCGAAAGAGCCATATACTGAATAGTTTCATCCGAAAATGGGAACTGTAGCCCAACATATCCCAAAAAAAGAAGAAATGCTATTTTATTATTATTATTTAATGCAATTTCAATCGAGCTTGTTAAAGAGTACTTCTAGTCTCTGAAGTGATGCAGTGCAGTGTGAACTGCATCCTGAACTGTACAGCCTAACAAGGCTGCCTTTGTTGATTTTGATACAGAACATGGATAGCGAAGTGGCTGATATGCTAGCCCATACAAAGTTACAGTTTTAACTGCAGATTTAGAAAAGCACACAACATATTTTTGATTATGCATGAGACAGAGTCCTAATTCAATTTATGCATTTTTGTTAATTGAGTTCATCTCTCCTGCCAAAGTTGCAATCATTTTCCTGAAGATGAATGTCAACCTGGTAAGCCAAAAGCCATTTATCAGCTTTTAGCTAAGAAATATTTGAAGAGCTTAAAAAAACCCCAAAACAACCAAGTATTAAAATGCTGATTGAAACAAGTATGAATGGTTTGATTATTACATGGAGTCCTGGAGTGGGGAAAGGGGAGCATGCTCTCTTTGTGGTTAGGAAAAGTTGGCAATCTGAATCTGACCCCCACCCTTTTTTGTGCGATCTCCACATAATAAATCTGACATTTCAGAAGAAAGCTTCCATTCTCCTCCAACAGCCCTGTCCAGAGGAGTAAAGAAAAGTGGGTCCTCTGCTCCTTTTCTTTTTTTTCAGTGGTCCAGAGGATTTCCAAAAATAATACCCTGCCCAGATGTTGAATCCGACTTGCAGTTTATTTGCAGGCAGCAGAACCAGTAGATTTCAAATTAGCTTCAGATGCTGTGAGTGAGGAAACATCACTTCCCTTCAAATTCAACATCTAAAAATTTTTTTGCATTTTTATGCTTATTAAAAAAAACAACAACAACAACCAACCAAACAAACAAAAAGCATAGGCCAAGAATCAACAGTTGAGCTCTAAATCAATGTTTCTTTCAAGATTAAAACTTCTGGACTCAAATAAATCCTTAATCTTGGTAAAACTTGAGTGCTAATGGTACCCAAACATTCCACATCAGCTACCTGCACTTACTCCACTGAAAAAGAACCCCATAACCAAGACTGCACAAGTTACATGGTACCAAAATTAGCAGATCATCTCAGGCATGATAATGAATATGTATCTGTAGTTTTAAGTCAGTTTTCCCTTAGTTCAGCATCAAAAAAGTTATTCTTGACCCCATCCAATCCTATATTTGAGCATTAAATTTATCTTCAGGGCAAAAAGACACAGCCTGTATCTCTGTTTTATCACTATACTCAGACTTGGATGGGGTGGAAGGGGAAGACAAAAATCCCCCCCAAAAAAACAATAGAAAACCTGTCCACCAGTCCACCGTGCTACTGCAGCATGGGAAAGGTTTGCCTCAGGAAAAATATACTTCATGGTTCAAACATCTATTTCTTTTTAGTCAAAGCACATCCGAAGCACACAAAAATACAATTGCAGCATATTCTCAAATATCTGGATGCTTCTATTAGAACAGTTTATGTCTGGGAAATGAGCATTTAAAATAAACATTGAGCCAAATCCTAAAGCCCTTAACCTGGGCAAACTTCCATTTACCAAAGTACAACAAAAAGTCAAATTCTTCTGTTTAAATCTGTATAAACCTAACAAAAGGAGATTTAACCACATTTCTTGAATTCAGATCTGTCCATCTAAAAGTTAAGATCATCTGCTAATGCAAATGGAGAAAGAATAAAACTCTAGCCCAGGATTACTTCAATATGAAGCATTGGGTCTGCTAAGAGTATAGCACCAGAACAAGAAAAACATGGCATTCAATTAGGGGCATAATCCTGCCATAATTTCAGTGTTCTTGAACTAGCCTGTTTATCCATATTATTAATCCACTTAGGAACAACAATAAAAGAACAAAAATTATTCTCCAGAATACTGAGACAAGATATTTTAAAAGATGCTTTAAGCACTGTTCTCGACATGTTTTAATTTGATCCATTTCTTTATAAACTCTCAAAGTCACCCATGTTAAGATGTTGCTCACCAGAAAGCAAACACTTCTCTGGTTCTAGTTTCACTCTTGGAAACAGATGAGAAGTGAATGCTTCTTTTCTCCATGCCCAAGGCAGACTCTGCCCTCAGGCGTGAGGACACAAACACCATCACGCAAACTCAGCTGGATGTAAATATGCACCAGCAAGAGTGGGTAACTTTCCAGTATGCACAGATATAACTGAAGGAAGATCCAAGGAGCCCAGGGTTTGTACTACTGCTATATGTCAGGGGACTTTGGAGAAGCATATGACTACTTTATGAAGAAGCGAAAACAAAAATTGAGGGTGTTTTTTTTGGAGGGGGGAGAGTGATGCTCAGATGCAGAGCATCAAGGTTATAATAAGCAGAAATCAATTCTGAATGCTGCACTTAAGCTATTCCTGGAACCCTTAGGTTTTTTTTCCTGTTTGTTCTTGAAACACAACCAGCAGCACCAAGAAACAAACCACAAAGAATATCCCTCTAATAGAAGATAAAAATAATACACTGACACATGTACATGTGCTTGCACACACCCCAGACCAAACCAGCCATACCCTTGCATCAATATATTTTAAGTAGTCTGACAATATGCCTGGATGTCTCATGTAAAGAGCAATCAGGCTGATTCAGTAAGTAAAAGCAGCCAGAATTACATATTTCAAGCATACCTCATAGTAAACATTGGTCATTTCAACATCTGGAGATCAAAAGCTGTACATTACCATGTTGAGAGTGATGTTGACTTTATTATTCCAACTCCACCTTGTGATGATAAGTAGGCTGCTTTCCTCTCCTCATCTTGCAATAGCTCTAATCACTGTAACAACTATACACTGACACTACACATTTTAGGTAGCAAACAACTTATCTGAATTGCTAATCATCTTTTTGTACCCTATTCTTACTACTGGAACAACTGGAACAAACTGGACCTACTGGAACAAATTACTGTAGTTCCAAGGCAATCACAGTTATTATTCCTATCAGTTTGTTCTCCAGAAAAATAGTGACCTCAAACCATTGCTTTTCTCTTCACAGAAGTACCAAGCAAGTGTCATGATCTCACAGTGTGAGAACATAAATCTTTATAAACATTCCAAAAACCCAGACCCCCCCAAAAAAAACCCACAAATATTCTTTTGAGATATTTATACTGTTTATTCATCAGTATTACATAATGCAAACTTGTGACATTGTCTGTGTAATCTTTTTCCATCATATTATTTACATTTAAATCATACTTTATATAAGCTGGCATTCAGTTAAAGAGGCTCCAATAGCCCTGTGTATATATGTCTTGTGCCATTGAGTTTGGATATAACCATTTAGTTTTGGACTGCTAAAATACTAACAAAACACTGGAGGTGGTTCACAGAGTATATTACTGGGAAGTGAAGTTAACCATCTCTATCAGGATTAAGAGAGATTAATTGTTCAACTAAGGCAAAGCGGAAGGCTCTATAAAAAGATATCTGAAGAGCAGATCACAGCAAGCAGGAAAACACAGTGCATTACATACCAGATGACCAAGTTAACTGACTTTATCTGAATTGAAGAATTAGCAAATTTTTTTTCTCTCCATCAGTTATGCCACCCCCAAAACCAATACAAGGTGCACTACTGATGGCCCTAACACCGTTCAGCAATCTAGAACTTACATTTGAGCTAATTAAAAAATCCTGTGGCAATGTATGACTTTACATTTTGTATAACATCCTACCAGATTGAGGAAAAGCAGATCTACTGTCAAACAAAATCACTTGCTATGGAAAGCTTCAAAATGAAATCAAACTTGGGAGAGCAACTGGGGCACAAGTTTTAGCCATAGCACCCAGTACGATGACAAGGACTGACGAAATAAAGCTGAGTAAAGAATCGAAAGGTCCTTTATCCAGAGCAGGGTGCAAAGCACAGTTGCTCAACCCACACGTTAGTGGTAGACTCATAAACTAACTGAAAAGCAAGCTTGCTTCATTGGAAGCTCACAGAAATGAATGTCACTTGGTAGAAGCAGCATCTGTTTTAATGAATTGGCAACTCCCAATGAAGAAAAAATTTGTTTTAGAAAATTTCCCAGCTAGCTCAGCTGAGGAGAAAAACTTTGTATTTGCTAGGGTGATCCAAGAGGTCTTCTCTATCTGCAACTTCTGATTCTGTGATTAACTAAAAAAGCAAAGACATAGCCAGTTACACTAATTCATAGTGAGGAATGTAAGATGTCACATAATGACAGATAGGTTAATCCCTACAGGGCACGAAATCTCAATGGCAAAACACCAAATAGCATGAAGTCATACACATTATGCAACCAGCTCCTATTTCTTCTAGTTTGATGAAAAGAGACAAAGGAAAAGAGAGAGACAAAGGAAAAGAAGAGAGAGACAAGTGAAAAGAAGAGAGAGATGAAGGAAAAGAACACAGAGACGAAGGAAAAGGGCAAATCTTCCAACTCAATGGAAAACATCTTAAATTATTGTAGAAACAAGCAATGGCTATTATTGCTTTAAAATCTACATAAACTCTGTAGTAATGCTCTTCTAAAGGAAAACACCACCCTCACTTTGCCTTGCATGCAAGCAACAATCCTTCTTTCTGACAGGCTGCAAATTTCAGCTCCCCTTGAGAATACATAGTTTCAAAACAGAAATGTATTTCTTTCCTTAGAATTTTAAGCTAGAATTAGAGCTAACCATTCAAGTGAGCATAAGGACACTGAACTCTCCAAAATCCTGGATTTCAACTTAAGCCATTAGAAAGATAAAGCAAATCACAAATTCCGGTCCCTAAATGTCACTATGCAGAGACATTTCTCAGATACAGTTTCTGTTTGGGCTCATCACTAATTTGTATGATTAGTGCAATGAATATATGCATCAGTATTCATTTGGGATTTGGTTTACTGACTAGAAATATGCTGCTCAGCGAGAAACACCAACAAGGACTTTGTCTTTAGATCAATATCTGGATCCATCTGTGGACATTAAAATAAGCAAGAATCTGTAGCTGCTTATTAGAATTTAATATCACATTGTGTCTTTGGCAGAAGCAGTATTAAAATCTTGATTAGTACAGCTTCCTAGCTTTTTTAATGAAAATAAAAGTTCAAAGTAATATAAAGGCATGAGACAGTGTTGTCTCCTGTATTATTATTATACTTTTACTGCATTTCCTACTTCCTCATATTTCTATAAAGTTTTCCTTCATTATTACTTTTTATACAACTCAGTGGCATGACATCAGCCAGTTTCACCTGCAAAATCTAATGAAAGTGCCCTTTCTATGAACTTGGTAGCTTCTCTAGTAGGCACCTTTTCAGCTTTCCCTTTCCAATCCTCAGGTTCAAAGCATCCTCTGCTAGCCCAACTCTTAGTCCTTTTCTCTACATCAGTGTAAATCAGAAGACATGATTAGTGAAATCAAATTTTGGCTGAGATTTAAAAAAAATAAATTAAAAAATAAGTAAACAAAAACCATGGAAAACCACCTACCCGTTACTTCATGCAACCGTGATTTCGGCTACCTCATGGAAAACAAACGTTCTCAGCTTTTCCTTGTAACTTCCTTCGCTACTCATTTTCTGCACAAATGGTTAGTAATAGCCAGCCTGTGGCTTCATTAGCTTACACATCTCCCAGGTAACTCAAGGGCAGCTCCGCGGCTGGAGCTATGTAACAGAACTAACAGGAAGAAATAATGAATCTGCAGAAGCTCAGCAACCTTGGGGCACAGGCACACTGCCACCCCACTTGCTTTTTGGTCACTGAGAAGCCACTAGCACCTTCCAGGAGCACACTAGTCCTGCTTGGCCCTTTCCCATTAACTCTTCAAGAAATAGTCTTTTTTGGCTTTCAACTCTTTGAAAATTCAGGTTAGAAGCCACACGTCCGCTGGCTAACAAGTGAGCAACAAAATTTAAAATATTATACAGGGAGAGAACTGATTTAATCACTCTCCAGACAAAAGCAAGACTTTTTTAAAGGTATTTTTGCCAGAAAAACACAAGGGAGTTGGGGGTTTTCTTTATGTCTGTGAAAGTTGCCAACTTAACTCCTCAAATAAAATACATCAGTTCCCTATGATTTGAATACTCAAAACAAATATACACAACATAGCAGTAAATTATCACAGCTTTCCTTCATTTATATAAATTACAATCATTTTCACCCAACTCAAACTTCAAATTCATTCCAGACTGCATACTCATTTACAAGGAAATCATTAAATCATCCACTGCCTTCACACACTTGGTTAAAAAAGAGAAAGACCAAGATTAATTCTTTACAGCTTCATAGATATTTTATTTCTTCATTAACTGATTTTTCAAGGTGTTCTGAAATGTAGAATTTTCTTTAGGAATGAATAAAAATAAAATAAAAAATGTATAAAAAAGAAGAAAGAAAACAGTAATCTTTTCTCTTTGATCGTCCAGAGTTCAACATGGCTAAAAGAAAGCCTCAAACAGACGTGCTACAAATTTTATTCCATCATAGTACTGTGGAATACTATGCAGGAAAAAAACAAAGTGTGTTTAGAATATTACAAAAATGAAATACTATCTATTATGTACATATTCACAACACTACCTATCATGTACTTATTTTACAAAATTACTAATCTGCTTCACAAACAGCTTAAAAGGCTGATCATAAGCAAGACAGGAAATACCAAGAATGTTGAACATCATCTACAAGCAAGCTAATGTGAAACAGAATTTGCAAGAATACAGAAAACAGCACAAATTAATTTAATTGAATCCTGTAGCACCAAAATTTAGCCATATTTGGAAGTGAGAGGTAAGATAAGACCCTGAGAAAGAATATAAAGATCTCCAGACCTCTTTCCATATTACAGCCATCTTGACAGGAACCTTTCCAGGACTATCCCATCTCAAAGGAAACATTATCACACAGGTGAATATAACATTATGAAAATAAAACATATTTTAACTGGGAGAAGTTAAGAGACTTTTACCACTGTCTATAATTTAATTGTCTCTGTCTCTGAACTAGGTACATGTGTAAGGTAGTTTATTTCATACAGTGAACCCTACAGCTGAGACAAAGTAAGAAGGACAATTTCTGACTGTTACAATGAAACAGACAATTGTTTCCACTGCAGCTTGCAAAAAACATAAGCAAACTAATTGAAAGATATTTACTACAACCTAATCTGACAAATCTAATTCTTCATATTCCCCAAGAGAAGATCTGTGTTCTGAAAATTAGAGAAGATTGCAAATGCTAAAAAGAACAAACAAAATTCGTGCTTAACACAATCTCCATCCATAGTGTTAATTTTGCTAAAACAGAAAATTGGAGCTATGAGGAAGTTACACTTGATCCACTTCTTCATGTCTCACTTGGAAGAGTCAGGACCCTTGCCACTTGCCACCTATTTCCCAGGGAATGAAGTAGTCATAAGTGTGGATGAAGACTAAATGATAACTGGAAGAGCAGCACCATTAAGAAAAGATCATGATGATGGCACTATTCGCATAAACCCTTCTAAACACAACTCTCCTAAACCAAAATTAAATACAAACTTAAATACAAACTTAAATACAAACTTAAATACAAACTTAAATACAAACAGAGGAGTATTTTAGCCTTTATGGAGCTCAGGGAGTGCCCAAATCTTCTGGAAATTGTAATTTCCCATGGGTAGGGGCAGTCTGAAAGATAAAGAGTAAAAGGCTTTCCTACATTTGATCTGTTCTGCAGTACTATGAAGAACATTGTCTCCTGTAGAAAAGATTTTATTTTTTTATTCTGCAGTACTTTGGACTTGAAGAACAGGCATCTATGGCCTAAGACCCAAGAAATTCACAGCTAGGACAGCTTTAAAACTTCAGAAGGCTAGCAAAGACAATAGCAAATGACCTCAAAAAAGTAATCTACAGAAGCTACCTTTAAATTCATAGAACAGGACGGTTACAAGCTTCCCCGAATTTGAGTTTTGTTTGCATTTCTATATGGAAGAGTACATTTTTCCAGATGTTGGGAACCTACAGCCCCTAGACGTATCCAAAGTTCAATTTGAAATCTGGCTAGCCTGAGTTTCTACTTCTGCCTACTCGCTGTTTCCCCCACTCACCATCACCAGCTTGTCTCTGCCTTCCTTGGATGCTGTAGCCACTCATGCTGCCCTCACTGCTCTTCTTCTGCATCCGCCAACAAAAACTGCTGGTTCTACCCAGTGAGACAGAAGAGGAGGGGCATATACACATGGCCCCTACTGAGACACAGGGAAAGGAAAAGGATTCTGAATTCTCATAACAGGCATCAGTTTAGGTCAGGTTGTGGCAAACTACCACACCTCTCTGACCCCAAAAATCTAAGCTCTTCAACCAGTATCAATACTGAAGTGGGTGCACATGCTCCAAATAACTCATACCTTCAACACCCACGCAATTCATTTGTGGCTTCCCATATTTCAAATACCATGCTCAGAATTAGATGCTCACCCTTACAGAGTTCAAATATTGCTTTGCTTTAGTATTTTTAATAAATATTTGAATAAACTCTGGGAAACCAGATCTGAAAACATAACAGGAAACCAGAACTATAATGGAGACAAGCCTTTATTACTAATAATTTATACTTTGGGCAATGCCAGGTGGACGAAAGACAAAAATGTAGACATAAGCATTAATCGTATTTTTTTTAATCTGTAACTTGAGTTAAAAATACAAAGGCCCACCATTATGACTTAAAATCTTCAGCTGCACTAATACAGCCAAATGTAAAAATTAATATGATGTAAAACAGATTTTGAAAAGGATATTAAAATAATCAGAACTACATTTCAAATCTCATATGATTTCCTGTGCTGGCACTTCAAAAGGCACATTTGCACACTTGCAAATGCCAATGTGTAAGTCTTTTTCTGTCCAAAATCTACCTTTTTAATATTAGCCATTAACAAAATTCATCGTGGTGTTTTGCTTCAGTGGATTTTTTTGCAAAAGATATTTGATAGTTTTCACATAAAATACTGTAACAGAGATTCACCGTCAGCCACCTCCAGGACAGCTGTTTTTTAAAATACATGTTATTTCAATTACAAGGTTTCTTTTTGGTGACTCTTGTGAATATAAATATGTTCTGATTAATTTTACAGATCTGCATGTAGTGGATGGATTTGTGAAATCTCTACAATATTATGTTCATGTCTTGAAGAGAAACTTTAAGTAAACCATCTATGGAAGCTTAGTGAAGTTTGATGATCATAACATCAGTAATGACTGATATACTACATTGATTCAGCACAGGAGGCTTAGGGGTAGACGATGCAATAAACACACAGTAACCCGAGGGAGAAACAACGATGAATTATAAATGTTATCAGTACATAATTTCAACCCATAAAAGTCTTGTTTCACATGTGTATACTTTTGTAAACTTGGTATAGACAACTTCTGCTCAATAATGCCAGAGGTATTGTACCTCAGTTTTATAAATACCTTAACACAAAGAAACACTTTAATAAGGATCTATTCCGTTTGACATTTAAGACTACAGATGAGAGCACCTTATTTTCACTTTTCACAAAACTATGTATTATGTTTATAGTTTAATATCACAGGTGATTTGCATGCTAAATATTGGAACTGCTTTGCCCCTCTGATCCCAAGTTAAACAGGTGATATTCTACCCACTTCCTAGAAGTTTTATTTGAAACTATTTTTCATGTTCTTTCGGATAGCATAATTCAGTTAAGATAAAATCATTGCATTTTTAGTCAACATTTCACAGTCTTACTTACCTTACTCCAAGGCAAATCTGGCAAAAGACACAGTATGATTCAAAACTAAATATGAAAAGGTAGAAGAGCCTCCTTTAGAAGAAATTAACCCTGATCTTCTAAATTGGCCTGCACTGAAAAAGATAAACCTTTTAATGACAAATTGACAGAGAATTAATTTAAAGATTCAATGAAGACATAAAAGGGAGGGAGGAGAGGAAAGAGAACAATTTTGCTTTGTAGAGTTCATTGCTAAACTTAAAGCAAACATACAGACCATAAGGCCTCTTCTGTCTGCACCGTGCTAATGCAAGAGACCTAAGAATTACCGCAGGCGCTGTGCATGGGCTTTTGCCTTTCTTCACCACCCTCTCACTGCCTGAAGAAGGGATGGTGAGCCATTTTGGGAACAAGGAGGCTGTGAATTGCAAGGTGAAAGAGAGAAGGTCTGTGAGGATGGGAGGAGCCTTCACTATCAAATTATCACTGCCCATTACGAACGTGTTATTGATACACTGTAAGACAGCTGAAGCCCAGGCTGTTGCCTCGTTCTGTAATGCACCAAAAACATCATTTCAGTCACAACAAGTAGAGCCTGCTTGTAATTAAACTAACATCTGTTGATACTTAATCAATTTATTCAACTCCTAATACATGGAAGTTTTTTTGCACTTAATCTTATCCATAAGGATGTTCTTTGACCTGTGTTTTGACATTAGGCAAATCAATGTTGACTAAACTTGAGTATAACCTTAGGCCCACTATGCTTTGAAAATTAGCATCTGCCCTAGGATTCTTATTTTTCAGTTTATCAAATGATACAAAGCTGTAAGTTCACCTTATTTGTTAGTCTTTAGCAATTGTTCTATTTCTAATCAATATATTGCATGCTTCCTTTAGTCTTCACAGGCTGCATTTCCTGACCTCTAGGGCTCATAAAAAGCAGTAAATTCAAACTGCCAAAGACTTATATATCAGTTTTGTACCCTGTTGCACATTAGCATTTTCTTACAAACAGGACAGGTGGACGAGGGTAAGAAATGTTCTGTGTAGCTTTTCATCAATTTTATATTCCTTTCTGATAACGGGATTTCTGTCCATAACATCTTCCTTCAGTACAAGCTTGCCAGAGGTCATTTGCAGGTATGTTTAAGGGCTAACTTTAATCCTATTTAAAGATTTGGGGTGGCTTTTTGGTAGCTAGCATGGTTAGAAGCTAGATAAAATGAGAAAAGACAACTACAGCAGAGACAAATTAAGGAACCAGCCTGTGACGCACAAGCCCTCTTAAAGAATGGAAGCCACCACAACAAGAAAAGTACTAACTCAGGACCAATAAAGATGTTGTAAATTAAACAAAAGATTTCTGTAACCAACAGTAACAAAATTCATAGCTGACAGAACATTCTCACCCTACTCCTAAAATTAAATAAATTGGACATAACACTTCACTGTAATTGTTAATAAGATTCTACACATAGGAAACTATGAAAAATATATCTTGCAAGTGAAAGAAGGCTGAAAATCAGCATTACCAAATTAATTTGGAAGAGCTTTACCTTGAGAAACAGGCTCCACTTTTATGCTTTAAAGAAAACTTAACAATTAAATGTTGGGGGTTTTTTTCTTCCCTCTTTTTGAACTGCCTTCATTGCATCATGCAGTATAAGGATTAGAGTCACAGCCCCACAGAGAACTATGTAGGCAGGTGGGAATGTGTTTGGATAAGTCACTACATTACCTGCACCTGCAAATTATGCACTGAAACTAAACAGATGGCAATTCAGCTTTGCACTGCAGCCTCCTCCTAACCCCCCTCCCTCACAAATATTCAGGTAATGTGTTCATTGTCTCTTCAAGTATACAGCTGAAAATAATGGGAAATTTTCTCTAAGATTGGAAAATATGTCTAAAAGCTTTGCACAAATATCAAGTTTATACAGTCTTAAAATACAGAAAAAATTTGGATTATTTTTTATTTCTATTAAAAAAAAATCATTAGTATTAATGTGAATTCTTGTGGAGCTCCACAACATGATCCTCAACCCTTTGTCAGAACAATGCCCCAAAATGTTACAAAATATTTCCGCATGCTTTTGTCAAAGTATATATCAAATGCATTGTACATCACTAATTTGAACTACTGTAGTAAACTGACCCCTTGGAGTTTAAAAATACTGGCAAACATGATAACAGTCCAAACCAAAATTACAAAAGCTGGCAATAACGTGCCTTCATGGGCAGGGTGCAGGACAGGACCCAAAGTAACAGAAATTCCAGTTTAGCATTGCGCTGGCTAAGAATGTCTACATTCCAAAGGTTTCAATTAAAGAAAGATTAGTTTAGGAAGCCTTACTTAATGCTAGCTCTGCTCTGTAAATACGATAGAACAGACCAGCTGTTGTTTAAGAATTTAAAGTTTCACAAGGAAAAAAACCTGGGTTTATAATATTTTCTTCCAAATGCATCTCCATCTCCTTCCCACTGTTTGCTTTCTTCTGTGAAAGAAATTATACAAATTATATTAATGTCACAAAGACTTGCCTCCTGCACAGGTACCCAACCTCAGACTAACACACGCACTGGACAGAAATAACACCGAAAACATGGATCAAAACAAAATAAACCCTAAAATCCTTTATGTTTATTCATTCTCCACCAAAGAAAACGAATTACAGAAAAATATTACCAATACTGGAAATGCTCAGAAAAAAAATATTGATATAGTTAACATGATTCACTAGCATTTCCTTTAATACTCCTCACCAAAGTACAATAGATAGAGTCTTACCACGAGTGATTTGGCTTTGCAGTATCTGTATGCACACAGCAGAAATCAGAAGGGTACTTAACTTTCCAAGTCAAATTCTGCTTTCTGCTCCTGAATGATCATCAATAAACTGAAGCTAATGCCAAGCAGAATCAAGGTTTGGTGGTCAGATATTACCTCTGGCTCTTGAGGGCTGGAAATGCTATAAAAAGACACCATGCTTGCCCAAGCAGAATGAGGGGGAGAGCAAATATTTTCACTTGTTTTCTAGCAACCCTTCTGGTTGACTTTGAAGCAATCAGTTTCCAAAGAGAAATACATAAGCGTGTACAGGACTCCTCAGTCCTTCAGTGCAGGAGGGAAACCCTGCATGCTCCACACAAAAGAGAAATAATTAGCCTGGATGATGATTTTCTCATTTGTTTCTTTAATTGTTAATGTGGCTATGCAGGTTTTCTTTTCATGTTGTTTTCTAAGGTGATTCATTCATGCCACCTGTCAGCACTTTCTACCACTTCTAAATGGTAGGGCAAGCTGTTAGCACATCAAGGTGCGCAGATGTTGATGCCACCTTTGTTTTGGTTACCCCTGGAGGACATGGGAACATGCCAGCCACACAATGCAGCAGGTTAGCAATGACAGGGAGTAAATAGCCTGCATAATGTAAGAGGCACACATCTGACAGCTCTACTGGTGATGTCTTACTGTTATTCAGCCTCTCTGCACCAATATATTTTACTGGTATTTTTATTGCCAGCGTGATAATTTAAGTCTGGTGAAAACCTCCTTTGACCAAAAAGGCTTAATTAGCTCAACCCATTGACTACATAAATTTAAAAAAAAAAATAATAAAATAAAATAGAAAAATCATATCACCAGCTGGAAAAAACCCTGGCTGGAGATCTCCAGTGAAAATCTCCATTGGGCACAAAAGACAACAACATAAAAAAGATAAATAAAATCATGTACATGGGGGCATGGGAGAAATGTAAGAAGATGTTTATCCTGTTTAAACCTAGAGGTAAACCAATGTCTATCCTCGATACCAGAAGAATTAGGGAATAAAGCTCACCTAGCAGGAAAAGCTTCTAATCTGCTCACGAGTCAGGAAAGGTAGTGCAAGAAAAGAGGAGCAAATATAGAGGAAAAAGGAGAACACTGTCAGCCTCTTCTGGATTCTACACAAAATCTTACAAACAGCTCCAAAGGGAATGAAAACAGACACAGAGAGGTGTAAAACTCGGGTTTACCAAGACCCACATAATATGGTTCTTAACCAGTCCAGACAACTGCAGTAAGTCTTTGTTTCTATTTCAGCTTCACTAAAGTGGCTGATAATGTATTACATGGGAAATGCATTAAAACTAGGATTAAAAGTATAAAATGGAAGTAGCTACAGAAGTGATCTGAGTAATGCTGGAAGCACTTTCCAGCTGCAGAAAGGTCATTAGCAGAGTTCCTCAAGGACAGATCTTGGCATGGGCCTTACAATTTTTTTTAGTTGACTTGGCAATTAAAATATGAGTGATAATGAAGCTTGCTAATAACCCAGAGCTGGGAGGTACAGTGAATACGAAGAAAAACCAGCCTCCCAGAAGAACCGCGTGATCCTGAGGACTGAAAAAAAAGGAATGGGATTACATTTAGTAACACCAAAAAAGAATATACTTAATATTTTATTAATATTAATTTGTTATTAATGTTATTATTAATATTTTTCTAATAGTATTAATTATACTTAATACCAACAAAACAAGCTGGTGTAAGTGGTGGCTGGGCAGCTATATAATGACAGTGTTCGCTCTATTAGCAGATCAAACAAAACCAGGATAACATAGTTATACTGGGAGAGAGTGTGTAGTAATAGACAACTTCATTGGTAGAGGAAATAGGTACGCAATTATACCAATCACTGATAAAACTTCATCTAGACTGGTATGTACAAGATTTAGATATCATTCTTCAGTCCAAAGGAAGGGAGAGGATCAGTAAGATTTAGAGAACAATAAAAGAGTTCAAATTATTTAGTCAAAAAAAGACAGAAAATACCAGGTGTCCGTAAACATGTAATGGGCTAGAAGGTAAAACCAAGAGTGAACAGGGAACAAAAGCTGTTTATGCTAAAGAAATAGAAAAGGCACAGGTTGGCTGTGAAGACATTTTCATTGGGAGCTAACAGGGTTTTACCCTTGCAAGAGTGATGGAAGGTCCGGGAAAGCATTCCCAAGGAACTTGAGAGAAGGGCAATCGTAAGTTTGATTTTAAAGTGGAGTTTGATATGTTTGTGTGGAGACCACATATTGCCACAGTCTGTGCTAGCAGAATACATTTATGAATCAGAAGGTCCCTAAAGAAACCAGTTCTATGACTGATCTAGTTCAAACATACCTAAGAATGCTCAAAGATGGGCTACCACAAAGTACATCATAAGTGCAGTGCCGAAACGCAAGTCAACATAAAACAGCAGATGACAGACTCTAGGGAACACGTGTAGATAACTGAAGGAGAGAGAAAGAGGTTTCTTTTTCTTCTTTTCCTTTTTTAGCTATGAGATGGGCTGAGATATTACCACAGGAAGTCTCTCTCTATGTGTACCAGGTTATCATGGTTCTGTTCATAGCACGCTTGTTTGCAGTATTTCTGGCACTTCAAGCATTTTTCATAGCTGTTTCTTGTTAATATACATTGTATTCCTTGGAGTGCCAACAAAAAGGGCACTTAGCTGTTACTAGCATTTTGCAACTTCATTTTAATGATGAACAAGTAGCAAGAACAGCACATCCTGAAAGTGTTACAGAACTATAGCTTACTTGTGGTGAAAGAAACCTAACAGCCTCCCAAAAGAACAGATGTAAGTACAGTTTTCAGGGCCTAGCCATTGAGCCACTGATAACCATAAAGATTTTTAAAAGCAGATTTCGTTACTTATATGTGGACACAAACATACAAGCAGTTCTATGCACATTCATTAAAACATGTGAACATCATGTTTCAATGAGCAAACCCAGTTATTATACACAATTAATGCCAACTGCATTCATAATTTGGTATGTGGCCTGAGAATTAGTTTTGCATATAAAAAACTGATATTTTCAGAAGCAAGAATCCAAAAAAATTGATAGAGCAGTGAAGGAGGCATGCTGACCCTACAGTCAGCTTATTATGAGCCACTCAACAAATCTGAAGATGTATTTCTCCGTTTACATAAATCCTTCCTTTTAAAAGCTTTGTTCCTTCTTCTTGCCATATCAATAAATAGCCTCTGCCCCACTTAGTGACTCCCTCCATGCACTCACTTTCATGTTCTACCTCTTCACTTCAGTATAAATTTACCTATTCCTCCACATACATCTGGTCTGGTTCCTATATACTTTTCATGTCATTGCAAAAGGGCAAAATTTTTCCTTCCTTTCACAAGCCGAATCCATCTTCACCAGAAAATACAGTAGCAGCTAGTAAACCTACTGTCAGATACCCTTGATCAAATCAGGATGTAAAAGATACATGATTTAGTACTTTCTAAAAATTAAGGCAATTCCTTTTTCACTGCTCAGCTGTGTTTGGCCTAAATATAAATTTAGTTTGAGGTTTTGCATATATCAAATTTAAGCAACACGTTTACAGAAAACCATTCTGTTCAGCCTATGCGAGCACTGAAAGCTCTTGTAAGAAAACGGCTGCAAAAAAAAGGAGGAAGAAAACCCCCAACAATTTCTAGAAAAGATCTAGCTTCCCAGTAGAGACAAGGCTAAGGAGTCCCAAGAGCATTGCAGCCATAGCTGTAATGGTTTATCTCATTTCGGTACTTCACAACTGTCCAGATAAACATGTTCTGTTTCTCAAAAACAGCAACATGCAAGACTCCCAAAATGAGGAAGTGTTTAAAAGTTCTGCAGGTTTTCTCCCTCCCTGAGATCACTGAAATAATCCAAGTTCTGCCTTAAAAAAAAAAAAAAAAAAAAAAAAAAAAAAAAAAAGTTTT
>JANHGB010011645.1:0-13734 GCA_026283785.1 Coracopsis vasa | reverse complement strand
CTAAATAAATCAAGGATAACAATGATCATAGAATCAAAGAATGGTTTGAGTTGGAAAGGACCTTAAGATTATCCAGTTCCAACCCCCCTGTCATGGGTAATGACTCCTCACACTAACCATTGTCGCCCAAAGCTCTGTTCCACCCGGCCTTGAACACTGCCAGAGTTGGAGCATTCACCACTTTTTTGGCAACCTGTGCCAGTGCCTCAGCACCCTCACAGTAAAGAACTTCTGCCTTATGTCCAACCTGAACTTCCCTTGTTTAAGCTTGAGATAAAATAAATAATGCATTGTGAATAGGTTTCAAAATGCTGACAGAAAATATTTGCCTTTGCATGGAAGAAATTCTTCCAGAAAACAGAAACAAGAGATTTCCTTTACCTTCAACTGCAAGAATCTTTTTAATGACTTGTGAGCTACCTGATTGTTTGTGATGAAAACTCCCTGTTTCTGCTTATAAGGACTTTATTTATTATTATGGTAGTATTTGGCTTTCTGTCTCCAAAACTGGTTGGAGCCCAAAGAAAAGCATTAAAAAAGAAATCCCAAATTTCTGGTATTTCATCATTTCAACAGTTCCGTTCTAACAAATATCAAGATCTTTCAGGTACTCTCATAGCTGCATTTTGCAGAAGTATTATACTTCTATAAGGCTGGAGAGAAACATAAAAGAAATCCAATAACAGATATGCACTGAGAGCATCCTGCTGTTTGGAGTCTGTATGACTACAAAAGAGTAGTTGCAATGCATGCAGGTATTCTTTCCATACATCATTACATTTTCTTCCTAAAATGAACATTTTTACATAGACCAAAATAAAATAAACCAAAAAAGTACTTCAAGTATATTTATTACCATACATGTTTTGAAGGCAAAGGGCAGCAAATAAACCTTCAACCCCCATCATCTAGTTCCAACCTCTGTCACGTAAGACAACAGAGTAATGACAAATGACATGGAGAAGGAGATGTACTAGTCTTTACATATACCTAATATATTCTTACTTTTTGTAAATTTCATATATGCTTTATGTTGGTGACTATATAAGGTATAAAAATCCTTTTGACCCCAAAAGTTTGTAACTTGAACTATTCATTTGGGATTACTGTAAATGTTAGAATATAAGTTACATAGGAATCTCTGCACAACTCAGTGGATAAATTACATGCTCCAGGCTTGAGGTATCTTCAATATAGAGGAAAAAGGACACATAGGAATCCCAGCAGGAAAGAAAAGAGAATATGCAAAATATAGGCTGATCTTCAAACTATAATCCAGAACAAACCATACAAAGGCTATTTTATAAGCACTTACATAAAAATGGAATAAATCTTTTGGAAACTCAAGCCATTCTGATTTATTACTCATACAGTTTGAAACATTCAAATTACACCTACATATAATTACTCCATTTGGGCTATTTTTTTGGATAGGCATTACAGAAGATGTTTTAAAATAGGATTTGGAGAAGAAAGAGGAAATAGACTTCCCTTTCTTTCCCCATCTGGGGATCAAGATGGCAGAAATTCCTTCCCGACGTTAATGTGCACTTCACGCCTTGAAACACAAAGGTTGACAATTACAGTTTCTATTTACAAGTGGGTGTTATTTGCTCCCCTCCAATACACATGCCAATCAGCTCTGGAAATGCATCACATGCTTGTGTAATTTGATGGCTTCTCATTTTTCAAACTTCACAATAAGGAGGACAGAAATGCCATACTTCTGCCTGATGCTTTTTTATTTCCCCACTGCCACTGGAAGAAATAGAACCTGGTTCTCAACTGGATAAAGGGATTTCCAAACCCTGTAAAACCACACTTCTTAAAAAAGACATTTTGCTGAAGCAAGTTATCCCTTGAAGAATTCATAACTACATGGGCTACCCTCACCAATATCACCAGAGCATCACACTTCCACGTACTCATGACAAAATGCACAAAAGGAAAGCTAAATACTCCTTCAGCAGTACATCCATCTCCTTCTATCATATGCCACTGCCATCCTCATATTTGCATCTGAAAGCCTTCCACGCTATTGCCTTCATATCATGTTTGAGTAAGAGACCTCAGAAGAGACAGCTTGAAAGAGAAACATCTGTCACGGGCTCTGGTGTAACATGCTAGAAGTGGCTTTGTAGAGTTGACAGTTCACTTGGAGTTGACAGGCATGTTTTTGCTACTTTCACTCACTCTCCTGTTCTGCTTATGCTGTGCAATGAAGCCTTGATATCCCATGTACTTTTATAACCCTTAGACACTAAATATGCGCTATGTTCTACCATTTATACAAGCCATGTCTGATCAGAAATGAAAACTTGCTGGTCTTAACAGTTGGAGGGAAGTCTGGCTATTGCCTTATCTCTGAGGAATAAACTACCTTTTGAACACTTCTGTTCTAGGGATGTGAGAGGCTACCAAACACAGAAGGACCTCATGGAACCTGGCGTAACAACTTGAAACTGGGAAGTCCAGGTCTCACTTTACAATAGGGAACACTTACAGTGAAAAGCTTTAGTGATGTTCTGCCAAGAGTTACTGCCCCCCAAATTGATTTAGAATTGAACAATATCACAAGTTAGAAGGGACCTATAAGGATCATCAGGTCCAACTCCCTGATCCTCAAAGGACTACCTCAAACTAAACCATATGACTAAGAGCATCGTTCAGATGCAACTTGAATGCTGACAGGCTTGGTGCTGTAACCATTTTCCCTGGGGAGCCTGTTCCATTGACTGACCACTCTCTCAGTGAAGAACCTTTTCCTAGTGCCCAATCTGAATTTCCCCTGATGCAGCTTCATTCTATTTCCTCATGTCCTATCACTGGTCACCAGAGAGAGGAGATCAGCATCATCCACTGTCTCCCTTGAGGAAGTTGTAGATTGCAATGGTCACCCCTCAGCTTTCTCTTCTCCAAACTGAACAAACTAAGTGACCTCAGTCTCTCCTTCTAAGTCTTTGCCCTTGAGGACTTCCACCATGTTGGTCACCCTCCTCTGGACACCTCCTTATAGTTTGATGTCCTTCTTATATTGAGACTCTCAAAATGACACTCAGTGCTCAAAGTGGAGCCACACCAGCATAAAGTGGGACAATCACCTCCCTCAACTGGCTAGGTGTGCTGTGCCTGATGCACCCCAGGACAGCTCTTTTGGCTGCCAGGGCACACTGTTGACTTATTAAACTTGCCATCAGGCAACAGGGGAAGGGTGCATGCCTTTACAGCAATTTCCAGCTAATAATTTAAGCTAAGCATGAGAAAATAGAGCCAAGGATAGCGATGTCGGAGGAGGGGGGGGAGAAATTCCCAGATGAAATGTGAGGATGAAGAGCTGAAGAAACTAAATCGTAACCCTTTTGAAACAGATCCTCAAGTCCACATTCCTCAGTGCCTTATTCCAAGGATTTAAGTGCTGGAAAACCTCTTCTATTCTGCTGGAAAACCTCTAAAATCCTGCTGGATGAGGATGTGATTGCGTGATTCCCAGGGTCTCCTTGAGAGCGTTTGTGCTTTTAAAGTAAGTGCTAACTCTGGGATGCTTTCCTCTTCAGGAGGATTGAACAGATTGTCTATTTTATTCTCTTTTAGCAGTTTCTTGTTACATATAAAGTAATTAAGAAGGATTAAGTGAAAACGTTGAACATTTTAATAATGTAATTAGAAACCTGAGAAAGTGTGAGAAATGTATAATCTGTGTAATTTCAGTCCCAATTCACCCAGTTCTGTTGCTATTATTGCTTTGTGTAGCTTCATCACAGCAGACTCTATGGTCTGTTTGACCTCTACCTTGGCACAGAGTAGTCAAGACTTACTTTGAATTCCACTCCATTTATGAGAATAAATGAAAACTCATTGGATTTTAATATTAAATCCCACTGATAATGGGCAGGATTTGGATTGTGTTCAGACCAGAGAAGGAAGCCCCATGTTTTTCAAAAGAACAAATAAGCTAAAAAGTAAAAGAATAAAATTAATTAGAACTTGAAATAATTGTGGGTTTTGCATAGTTTATTCAAATTCCCTTTTGACTGTTGAGTCAATGAACTTGTAAAGACATAGAAAAGGTTATGTTGCAAAACTAGCATCTTTTCTCCCTATTCTGCTGTCTGAAGGTATGGTGATCAGCCATAGAGGAGTACAGGACACAGATGTGTGGTTTGGTTTAGATCTACAAGCCTACAAGGATGCTGGAGAGGGACTCTTCATCAGGAACTGCAGCAACAGGACACGGGGGAATGGATTTAAACTTAAACAGGGGAAGTTTAGATTGGATATAAGGAAGAAGTTCTTTACTGTAAGGGTGCTGAGGCACTGGAATGGGTTGCCCAGGGAAGTTGCGAATGCTCCATCCCTGGCGGCATTCAAAGCCAGGTTGGACAGAGCCTTGGGTGAAATGGTTTAGTGTGAGGTGCTCCTGCCCATGGCAGGGGGGTTGGAATTGGATGATCTTAAGGTCCATTCCAACCCTAACTATTCTATGATTCTATATTATTATTTAACTACATATTACACAAACATGTACATATATTGAAGACCACGCTCAGCTTGATGAATACTTTTGGATGAAAAGTCACTTCTGTTAAGTGATACCGTAAGGTCCTCAAACTGTATTCTCATACCTTTGCATAAGCTGTAGTTTTGATGAACCACTGTTTGAGGTATTTCTGTTCCACTTTTGCTCCTGAACGCCATGAGCAACCGTTGTCATCCACCTGCTCATTAGCTAGAACAGTCTGATCCACTGGATCCCAATTCACCAAGGCCTAAAAAAATGTTGCAGGAAGAAATTATATTTTCAGCAGTTATTTCAAACTTTAGATACCAAAAGAATTATCCAGAAACAGTCCTTGGGCCACTGAATTTTCTACATTTTTCATAAAATCCATTCAAACTTTTTACACTTCGCCTACCTTTTATATGTGACCTACCAGTAATATCACACCATACCTTTTATAAAAGGCTTCTGAAAACTCATTGGGAAATTACAAGCAATCACTATATTCCACTATCACTATTTTCTAGATCTATTTTCCAGAATTTCAGAAAACACAGCTTCTTCAGTAATGATACAACACATTATGAAACTGGCTCACCAGCATGTTAGGACATTAACTATTGAATCTTTTCACTGATTGCCACTTAAGATCTCTGAATACACCCTGCCTATGAAAACAGGAGAAGTAGCTCAGTAACACCCTTTTATTCCAAATGCCGCCTTTCACCATCAGCTTCTTTTGCTGGGTTCAGAGAATAATTACAGTACATCCCTGATTATATGCTATCAGGTTTCCTGGTTTCTATGGAATACAAATGAAATGTCAAGGCATATTTGAGAAATTTTAGTTTCTATTTTAAGTTAGAAACATTCATTAAATTTCAGCTTCATTTAGGCACAACTGTTCAGGTATTTTGGAACTAAATTGCCTTGGCTATGCAGAGAGTTCTTTGGAATGCTCATTTAACGTCTTTGTTTCACCTTCCCCTTAAGAGGTTAACTGAATCCTTCCCTTTTCAGATAGCCTGACATATGTTATTTAGAAAATATTATAAGGTAAATAATTTCTTAATATACTGCTAACAAATAAAGAGCTGTGATGGTCTGTAACTTCTAATATTTCCATAATATTTTAGAGATTGCAATCAGGTTCCAGGAATTGGATAGTTAGGCACATAATCCCCAGTTATCCTATCCAATCCTATCAATTTTGAGACTGTATCACAGTAATGTTATACAGTTAAATAATCTCACTGCTGAAGAGACTCCTAATGATCACATTATCCTACATGCTTTCATGGGAGGGAAGTTAAGATCTAGTAAAATCTGTGTTAAAGCCACAAAATAAACTAACAGAGCTATATTTGGATCCCGCACTTCAGTATAAATCACCAACAATAAATAATTTTGATTTGACTTGCTACAACACCCATTCATGTTAGTTACATATAAAATTTAGCTACACATATAATCCAGTTATATATAAAATTCATCCTATTTTGCAGAGATTTAAAACCAGTAGAGGACAATCCACTTAATGAATGTGAATGGATGATCCAGAAGTGAGCCACTGTCATGAGTGATTTGAATTAGCGTGCCTGTAAAGTATGGTCAAAGGCTGTACCTACCTCTTTTTGATACACTATCCCAGCTTCAAAAAGCTTAAGAAAAAGATATTGTGTCCATTTGTAGTACTCTGGTAAACAAGTGGTCACTTCCTGTAAAAATGAAGTAAAATAAAAATCCCTGGAACTATTCTTATTATTTTCTTACAGCGTTTTAACTTAAACAGTTAACTCAGGAGTGTACAACCTGCACCACAGAGAACACATAAATACAGACCCAAACAAACATTTATGTACAGCAACCATTTGTTTAATGTCTATAACAGTGATATTCACCTGCACACAAAATCAGAGAACATGGGCTTTGTGTGGGTTTGATGCGCAAAGAGAAGTTTACCTGTTAACATGGAATCTAAAACTTCTACAAAATCAATGTGGATATAGTTTTTCAGATGTAAGATTCACCCTCAAGATTAAAGAAAACAGATGGCAGGTCTCTGCCAGAAAACTAATCCTTTTCGGATCTACAATACTGCCATAAAAATCCAAGATTAGCATCTCTAACACTCTATTCAGAATCATATTAAGGTAATAAGCAGCAGTTATTGCTGAGAATGTAAAGGTAGTGACTTTGATTCACTTTGATATTGTAAATGTAGTAACCCAACAATTGCTTAAAAATCGGTATCTTTTTTATCTTGAAAATTATATTATCTTATGTCTGACTACATTAGCTTGTATTTGGTAAGGTTTTAAGATGAACACCTGATTCTCAGCACTAGTGTTTTTAGGTAAAATTTGTATTTTCCAAAATGGTCATGATAGGAACACCTACAAAAATGCAGGCTTATGCTCCAAATTCAGAATAACAGAACCAAACCACCATTTCAAGTTACCAGCTTTCAACCCTTGAGTATATTCTAAATACATGCACATAGAAAAAAGCACTCCTCAAAACACATACACCTTAAATATATGCTGTTTCATACATTACCTATTCAGACTACTGCGTAACTTCTAAGACAGAACATTGCTACTTTGAAAGAGCTGAAAACGCAACCCAAATGCAAAACTGAAATTAAACATTCTCCTAAACCTTGACATTCTCAGGTGATACCAGTATGTCCAAAGCTGTAAAAAGCTTGAGAGAAGATCTGTTTTATAGTTTAGCAACTTAAACTGATCACTTTCAAAGGCTTCTATATTGTCATATATTAAATAGTGAAACTGAATGCTTTTCAATGTTCCATCACACAATAAGATACAGAAGAATCTCTTAGAAAAGAAAATCTTACCCTTTCCCAGGTAAAAGACAGACCTAGTGCATCAAACTGTTCTCTCATGTGTTGGATATTACTGTAAAATAATAATACAATATTAACTTAAAATACTTCTGCTGTGACTATAGTTATAATCAGCTACTTATAAAGTGCTGAGAAATCAAAATCACTAATTAACCTCTAAACAACACTATTATCTTCCTAGAAGTCACACTCAAGGAACTGCCAGAATACTCATATTAAATAATACTTTTCAAAGTCCCTAGTGTATTCTGGTTCAATTTCAATGCTGTGTATTATACAAGACAACAATTTTTCTTCTCTTGATCTGAGCATAACTGAAAAGCACATACAGTACCACAGTTTGAGGGAAACATTCCTGAAGCAGCACTTCTCATTATTTTTAATTACCTGTACTGCAGTTGAGCCCTCTGAAATCTTCACAATGCAGTAGGCTGCACTTTCACCATCACCTTAATCCTGCTCTATTCTGGCAGTGCTATCCTGGCTATATTTTACTTTGGCTCTGGTGTTTGTGCGTCTATAGGACAAGCTGAATCAGCTTTTCTCTCAACTGAAAACATGCCCTACATAAGGTGCTCCAAAAAAGCCTCCAGAGTTTTCCTGCTTCCTTCTGATCAACACGCTGATCAAGCCAATACTGTGGCTGCAAAAACAGCAGAGCCAACACAAAGGAGGTGGTGGGAATATATGTGCTGGGAGGTGACAAGGAAGCCCTAAACTTCTGGTGGCAGCACAGCCATGAACTTCAGTCAACTGCAAAACTGTAGGGATAGAGCTTACCCCAGATGGGTTATATTAAAATGTAAACCAAGATATATCAGAACATACAGTGAAGCTTTAGCTTGGAAGTGTACTAAACAGAGTTTACCAGTTTACAGGTTTTTGGGTATTAACTAGTGAGCTGATGTGAATTGCTTAAAATTTTTTATGGACTTTTAACTTTCTACTAAAATGCATTATGCCAGATAAAATATCATCTAGCCTCACAGTGGCTAATTTGACAGTCATGAAGCCGAGCATTTAATTCTCATCCACAACAGACTTGCACTGCTGAGTAACTGTAACTGAGTAATGCAAGTGTCCAGCATTAACATCCACAGAGCCCCATTTACACCAGAAAAGACCTGCTGTACACCTCTCTTGGTATGTGTACCAGGAAATCCTCTTATGGACTCACAGCTTCCACTGGAAGAAGCCATCCTTTCAGTACTACTATTTATATTAAAGTCCCATTCAAAATGAACTGTACCAATAATAATTCAAATTTCAGAGTACTTTCAAACTTCTGCCACTATACTAACTCTTAATAACAAAAGTTTCTGTATTTCCTATAAGTAACTCAGTCTTCAATGTGGTTTATGGGTTGGGGTTTTTTTTCCTTAACTTTGAGAATATAAGAAGTAATAGTCAATTTGAGCATTTTAAATCACTTCTTGAGAAAATTAGGATGCTCTGAAATTTGGTTGCTCACTCCTGAAATAACTAACCTCAAAGGCTTACAGTGTGTCCCCTTTTACAGGGGTGGCTGGCTCTGCACCAGGGATGACCAAAGCACATCAGACTGCTATCACACCATCACAGCTCCACGTTCAGTTCAGTCCTCCCTGCTGCAGGCATGAGAAACATTCAGGACAGGGGCAGTGGAGAAGACAGGAGACAGCAGTTACTACAGAGGTCAGAATTTAAACTGCCTGTGTGGTGAACCAACTCCCTTCCTTAGCACAATCGAAAAAAAAAAAGGTATGTAAATAATTTTCCTATTTGGATGTTAGTATAATCAGTCCCAACAATGATGTGCTAACATTTCTCAGTCTGTTGTTGTAATATTGTTATCTAACTTAAAACTAGACTATCACTCTCTTCAGTACTAACAAAATCTTCAATGCAAGATTTTCTTCCAGTATAGAATACCTTGTACTTGTAACTATTACCTGAACTACTTTAAGTGCATGGAACAATGCACACTCATTTACAAGAGCAAAACAGGACAGCACAGAGAACAGCAGAAGAGAATCAGCTCAGGCTGTGCCCTGCCACATGCTTTTTTGATATGACCTAGACAAACTGCTAAGATGAAACAGCCTTAGCTGATATGGTTTTCTGCTATTGCAGTCGCTGCCCCACATGCTCACTGCTTTTCTTTTGAGCCAATTCAACTCAGTCAGCTGTGCATGGTGACTTTGCAGACTCTCTCAAAAGCAAAAAACCAGGGTTTTGTGTCTTGATAGTAACTGGCTTTCACACATGTTCTTATCTAAACCATACATAAAGGAAATATTTAAATGAGCATGACTAAGAATTTGTGTGATGCACATATGCGTTCTCCCTAAATTAAGTCAGTTGCCATCCTATTTTAGTTGGAAAAGTATGAAGTATCTTGATGCGGGACCAGAAGCACTATCAAAGAAGGAAATGGATCAAGATCCAGCATGCTACCACAGCTAGATTACTGCATCCAGAGCACAACAAAGGGCTTCACTTAGGATCGGTTTCTGAGTCATTTATAGAAACCATTAATTTTAAAGAATGTTAGGGGAACATAACACTGAATTCTACTTACCACTTTCCAAGGCCCAGTCTCAAATGTAAACTATCTTCTTCTTTTGCATGGTACTGAAACTGCCAATAAATCTAACCACATAGCTCAATTTTCAACTGTGTATTGCATACTAAGATTTACCTCATCACAATGAAATTCTGATTTATTTCTTACTCGTCAATTTGGGTGTCTGGGAAATTTCACTCTTTCAATATTCTACGTTTTTATGATTTAAAATTCATTGAGATTAAAACCTTAAAAATCATCCTGATACATTTATTTCTCAAAACGGATTCCTCTGCAAAGTCTTATAAACCACTGCTAAACAATCCTGCTTCTTTCTGTGCTGGATTTCTTCTACACTGGTTTTGCTCTGTTTTGTTGGCTTATGGGGGCCACAGTACAGGTATTCACAGTGGAAATATTGTATTACTTAAATTCATTATAAACTACCTTTGTGTCCAGCTTGCAGGGTGAAGCCCATGTTCAACTGCAGCATTTTCTGCTGGTAAACCAAATGCATCCCATCCCATTGGATTTATCACCTGTCAGCAAAAAGGAAATACACAATCACACAGGCCTCCAAATAATGTACAGTGGTTTGCAGCCAAATAAATGGTGTTGAAAGAGATATATCTCTTTCCTATGTAAGTGCATATTATACAGAAGAATAATCTAGCAATTCAGTAGGTATTCAAAAAACCCGTTTAATAGGCAAGGAAAGAAAGGCCAGTACTTAAGATGCTGTCTTTAGACACATATATATTCAAGTTACCCAAGTTTAACCATAGCAAAAGGTGATTGAGTAACATTTTACAGGTTGTAAGAAATTAAAATTTTTACCCCTTAGAAATGTATTTATATAAACCAGTTGTTCTTTGGTTGCATGTAAGTAAACATGCACTAGCAAAGCAAGACCAGCAATACTAATCTCATAAGCTATCTCCATGCGAAAATCCTGTCCATTTCAGGAACACAAGAACTCCTTTTGTCACTGATTTGAATTATTTTTATTCATCTTTGTCACAACCTTCCAATCTTCTGTCTTCAACAGATTACTTCATTCAAAATATTTTATAGACATCTTTATAAAGGTGCCCTGGGCACCAACTCTGTGTAAAAGCAACAGGATTTAACAGCTGTGACTCCACAGCATTCTCATTTTCAATACTGAGCTAAAACAAAACTCTGCTGGTGTAGCAACAAAACCAAAGGTATTAACCTGTGATCAACTGTGATTCAAGCCAGGGTCCCTGCACACCACATTTGTGAGGTATACATCTAATTGAAATCGGAATGCTATTCTCTCTTACAAGTTTTCCCTATTATCAGACAGATTATTGTTCCTCTATTTAATCAATTTAATAAATTTTTACTCAACAAATCACAGTGTCAGGAAATATGACTCCCTAACTCCCTGCTTTCCCACATTATAAGCATTACATGGAAAATCTCATTTGGACCCTAAACCACTTGTGAACACCTCATTGAAGCGCACACACCTCTCCCTCCTCCCACCAGTAATCAAAACTACTGGTATAAAAGAGAAAAAAAGAAAGGCAAACTTCACGTGAACTACAAATCTCAACAGCATTTTTTTAAGGGCACACTGAAATACCAGTTTCTGCAGGTCAGCTCTTTTTCACCATTACTGTTGCTGGTGACCTGTTTCTGGACAGAAACAATGAAAGAAAGCAGATTTTCTTTTCTATGTATAATACATATTTTCTTGTATTTGAACCCCCTTTGTTTAGACAAATGCCCTACGCTTGCCTCCCTACAAATGCCTACTACAAACTGATGCACATTGAGATTAATTTTTGTAACATTTGGCTTCTGAGGATCCCCCGGATACAGATAAGCAGCCAAAAGCAAGACACAGTCTCATTTCTCACACCCATGAGCAAAAGGATGTGGGAAGAACAGCTTCATTATCAGTTTTCTCTTGCCAGCTACCCATTTCCCCCACCACAGTCTCACCTAGACAGCAGCAGGATCTTCAGTCTCAACACTGTGCTGAACATCAATAGACTCAGGTAGCTGATACAGCATCAGTTCTATCACTGGAAATAGCTTCTAACAAAGTGTTATCAACAGGGAGTTCTGAACACCACCTGCTCTTAAAAAGTCTGAAATGTCAATATTCAAAGCTCCACAGGTCATTATCGATGCATCTGTAGCACACATTCCAACTAAACCTTCACCTTCATGGGTTTTGAAAATACTAATTTCCTGACCAATTATGATATTAAAACGTCAAAACCCCACCCAGTGCTACAAAAGATCTTTTCTTACCTGCATCCCTCTCATTTTCTGGAATCGAGCTATTGCATCACTGATGGTGTAGACACGAACGTGGCCCATGTGAAGCTTTCCAGAAGGATATGGGAACATAGAAAGCACATAAAATTTTGGTCTTGATTTCTAGAAAGAAATTTTAGAAAGTTGTAAGCACATGAGTTTGCATTTCAATTCATGAAATACAAGTGCACATTATAAAAGTACAAGGTATTGTGAAGAGAAAAAGGTTCTGCTGGAACCTTCATCAGATCAGGCTCTTTTGGGATGGAGATGGAGATATTTTACCAGACTTTGCTGCCATCTCATATATTCATATGGCACTTGAAAATTATGCTTTTAATCAATTTTTATTCAACAAAAGATTAATTAACAGAAATGCAGCTTAACAAATCACCATTCCCTACTGTAGCATCTATAATTGATTATCTATGTGCTCTTACTCTGTCAAACAGGAAAACATGACAGACTATATTATTTAAATATAGTTTAAATAAGTGTTTTACTTTGTATTTACAACAAATACGGAGCTTGCTCCTGGCCAGCTGCTTTTCATCAGCTGAACTGCAGTAACTCACTAACTCAATCATGAACATCCACTGAAGTGAAACCATTCAGCTCCACTACATATGCTCAGCTCCAAAGAAGTATTACAAGCACTATCTTGCATAGTGAAAAGAAAGTAAAAATTTCATGTAGTTAAGTATGAGTAAATTGACAGAAGTTACACAGAAATCAAATGTTATTTCTCTCACATAAGTTATTCCTAATGCATCTCGATTACCACTGAATTAATCACCAATACATGCTTGAAAAGTTCCTACAGTATTTTTCTTATGTTAATAATGAGGAAAAAAAAGGCAGCTTTCAGTATTTTGAAAAGAAGTCTATTTATATTTACCAAATGTTCCTTCTTTATCGCTTTTCTCCAATTCTAGCAAAATCAGAAATAACGTGAAAACTTCACTGCAGCACTACATACTATCTGCCTCTTAATACAAGATGTTATTAAATCTACTTCAACTGTAAGGATAAAACAAAAGTATCATTAAAAATACAATTTAAACTTATCAGATGTATGATATATGATACCTATGCATTTGCATGTTGTCAGATATTACAGACAGAAGCCTAAATTAATGCTTTCCCTGCTATTCTACGCATGCACACTACTTTGATCTCGGTTTTCCTCTGTAGAAAAAGCAAACCCTTTTCCTGTCTTGGACACTTTGGTATGTCAGGTTTTTGCTGGAGAGGTAGCATACTTTAGGAAAGAATAAACAAAGATGAAGGGAGACACAAAAATGTTTTTATACCTATGTGAGTGAGCATAATTGTGAAAGCAAGAAGAATCAGAGACCGGGATTAGCATTGTTTAAGATTTTTTATTGCATGGGAAAGCTTTTTCTTTCCTGCAAGTCACTTACTATTCTTAAAACACTGTAAACCACAAAATATCCTTAAAAAGTCATCTTCCCTTAACATGGATTTTAATGAATCACAGTGTGCAGTGTAACAGAGTTGGCACAA